>PVKM010001960.1:27671-70296 GCA_004027735.1 Carollia perspicillata
TGTCAGACACTGCCTGTAACTGGTCCTGGGAAACTTGTTTGGAGCAGTCTTGATATGGCTTCTCCTGCAAATCCTTGGTTATAAGACTTCTCTTCAGCTAGTCTTTAGTTAGTTGATTGCTTTAATTTTGGTTGTAATTCTAATTTGGTCCTGGGAGGAGGTGAGTATAGCTTCTGTCTACTCCAGCTTTATCTTTGCTTCTCAAATGCATATACCTTTAAGTGACATTACTTAGCATACCATTAAAGTGTAAGGAAAAATTCACAGTTGCATATGAACTTATTTTTAGATAATTTGAGTTAATACTTATTAGATGTTGCCATTGCCTAAACAAAGCAAAACAAAAATCCTATCATTTATATGTGCTTTCAGATTGGTAACCACAGCAAAATCCATGAAGTTTTAGGATTTTTTTCTTTAATGTATGGGATTTTAGACATTGCTGCTCATGAATCTTCCCTTTTTTCCCTTTCAAATGGACTTTTAAGAATAGAAAGTTAATTATTATTGTGAATTAATGCAAAGGAAATAATTTATTGAGATGTATGGCATATTACCAAAATCAAAAAAGGTTAAAGATATGAGTAAATAAAGCATAATAATCCTTAATTGCATAAGTGACTAGACACAAGGATGAAATGAGTTACAGCATAGTTATTAGGTGTCTTCCAGTGGAGAGCTTTAGATGGAATATTGTGATTAGCATTGTGGTTGCTTCATATTTGAGCTTTTATCATGATCTAGTTTTTAAAGAAGGACATGCAGTATTATATTATAAAAGTTCTTTAATTATTTAAAAAGCCTAGAAAGCCTTTAAGTGTGACTTAATTAAAGGTCAAATCAGTCTTAAATATGTATCCACGACAGTTTTCAAAAGACGTTTCATACAGCTTTGCTCATCTGATTCATTAATATGTTGATGTTATCTTCTCTAGCAATTCTCCTTCAGTGCAGTCACTACATTGTCAGTGAGTTTGGAAACATGTGGGGGAGTTTTTGTTAGCACAATGACTGAATATGTGGAGTACCACCTAGAGAAGCATGCCAGGTATGCTTGATGGCTCCCAAAGCTTGAGTTATTTCTACACAAAGAAAAATTTTCCTACATCCTGCTAGTGTTTAAAAAGACACACTGAAAATAGCCTACTACATATAAGTGGAATCTAATCAACAAAACAAACAAGTGAGCAAAATATAACCAGAGACATGGAAATAAAGAACAAGCTTACAGTAACCAGAGGGGAGGGGGAAGGGAGATAACAGGGCAAAGAAGAGGAAGGGTTGACAAGGAACATGTATAAAGGACCCATGGACAAAGACAACCGGGGGGAAAGGATTGAATGTGGGAGTTGGGGGTGGGTGGGGTGGGGGAAGGTAGTGACAGGAAAATGGAGACAACTGTACCTGAACAACAATAAAAAGTTTATATAAAAAATAATAACAAAAACAAGAAAGCAAAAAATATCCTACTACAAATATGTCAGTAGAACTTCATCCTGAGGTGGGTCTCTTCTGGCAGTGTATGTGTGGGTCATCTTTTCTTATCTATGCAGCTACTCTATGTCTTTTGATTAGAGCATTTAATCCATTTACATTTATGGTTATCATTTTTAGGTACTTATTCATTGCCACTTTACTACCTGTGTTCCTCTCTCTTTCACTTTTTCTTTTTCTAAAGCAGACCCTTTAGCATCTCTTGCAGAGCTGGTTTGGTAGAGGTGTATTCTTTCAGCCTTCTTTTGTTTGGGAAACTCCTTATTTGGCCTTCGATTTTAATTGAGAGCCTTGCTGGGTATAGTAGTCTTGGTTGCAGGCCTTTGGTTTTCAATACTTCCAATATTTCTTGCCATTTGCTTCTGGCTTATAGTGTTTCCATTGAGAAGTCAGCTGCTAGCCTTATTAGGGCTCCCTTGTATGTTACTTCCTCTTTCTCCCTTGCTCCCTTCAAGATTCTCTCTTTGTCTTGGAATTTTGCCATTTTAATTATGATGCGCCTTGAAGTCGGCCTCTTTGGGTTCCTGTTGATTGGGACCTTCTGTGCTTCTTGGATTTGTGTGACTTTTTCTCTCAACAAATTAGGGAAGTTTTCCATCATTACTTTTTCAAAAAGGTTTTCTATATCTTCCTCTTCTTCTCCTTCTGTATCTTTATTATATGGATATTATTACATTTCACATTGTGCCCCTGCAGTTCCCTTAACACCTTTTCATTCTTCTTGAGTCTTTTTGCCTTTTCTTCCTCTTTCTGGGAGTTTTTTTCTACCTTGTCCTCCAGCGTGCTGATTCAATCCTCTACTTCATCTAGCCTACTTTTGATTTCTTCTACTGTGTTCTTCAATTCAGAAATTATATTCTTTACTTCTTTTGGCTCTTGTTGATAGTTTCTATCTCCTTTTTCATGTTGATATAGTTTGCCGTAAGTTCCTTGTAGTTTCCTTGTAGTTTTTGGTAATTCTTAGTGAGCTCATTGAATTTCCATATAACCATTGCTCTGAACTCAATATCTGATAGTTGACGTGCCTCTATTTCATTTAGCATTCTTTCTGAGTCTTCTTCCTTTCCTTTCTCTTGGGGTTTATTTTTTTTTTTGTCTTTCCATTGTTTGTGAAACTCTCCTTGTTAGCCTCTGCTTCTTAAATTGGTCTCTTCTGACTCCCTGAGTTTGTGGTGTGAACTTCTATGGTAGGAGACCTGTGAGATTCAGTGGTGCAGTCTCCTTGGTCTCCTGAACTTGATGCTTTTGGAATAGCCTTTTATGTTGGCTTTCTAGATGAAACTGGGTTTTGCTTGCTGTTGGGTTATTCTTTGGTGGGTCCTTCTCCCCAGCTGGTTGACTGAGCATCACTCCACCCATCACATCTTGTATGCTGTTGTGCAGGTGCTGCCAGAAGAAAATGACAAAGCCCAGGGAAAAAACCCACATCCACAAAAATATCTCCCCCCAGCAATCTCAGTATCAACAACAAATTAATCAGTATTAATAAGGGTGTAAAAAGATGAAGACCATTATAAGAAAGGAGAGAAATAAACTGTAGTATAAATTCTAGTGACTTAATATGCATAAACTTGCTGGACAAGAAATGAATTGTTAAGAAGCTATTCAGGAAAGGAAATATCACTAATCATGGAGAAGACCACAGTAGATTTTATCTGGGTAGCTTCTAGTATTTGCCACTGTTTTTTTCTTTCTGGAACCACCTCTGGTGATGTGAGATGTTGACCCCATCTGACCTTAGGCAGCTTGTTCTGAGACTGCCAGGGATCTACTGCCTATGGTTGTCTCCTTCAGTTGTTTATCTAGTCACTCTGCACTCAGCAGTCAGGCTTAAGCACCACAGAGCCAGAGCCAAGTCTCTCTGTGGGTTGGGGCTATTGTTTCCCCTTAGGCTGCTGCTGCTCAGAGGAGAATGGTCTTCTCTAGACCAATGTCTGCTGCCATATGGGGGATGACACAGCACAAGGATTCCAGTGGCTACTCTCCCAGCTCTCTCCCCAAAGCTTCTGTCCCCAGTCTCTCCGCAGGTGTCTCTAGTCCACTCTGCTCCTGCCTTTGCTAGAACCCCTGTCAAGTGACAGCAAATGGAAATTCGTGCGCTGGCCCTTTAAATATCTCTTTGCATCTCCGGCAGTTGGTCTCTGGCAGAGAGCAACCCTGCTGCTTTTCACCACTGGTTATTATCTGTGTACTTTTTGGGCTCTGGTGTTCTAGGCTGGGGACCCCAGCTTAGGGTTTAAATCTCATTCTTCTCAGTGGGATCCAACCAGCCACTTAATTATCCCTCCTGCATTGCCATCTATGGGTGCCCAGCCCTCTTGAGTCTCCCCTACACTCTCTACCAGACAGGTTGTGCTGAAGCTGGTTCTTTTGTCTGTCAGAGGTTATAAAGGTTCTCTCTTGCTATTGTTCAGTTGTTTGTTCTGGGTAATTTCTCCACAGTTTAGTTTTAATTACAGATTCGTCCTGGCAGGAGGTTAGTGTGGCTTCCATTCACTCCTCTGCCATCTTGCCAATGTCAGTAGCACTTTGGTAGAAGTGTAAATCAATAGCCCTTCATTGTAAAGTAATACTAAAAAGTTTTATAAAAAGCTGCACAAAAAGGCTCATAAATGAAATAAATATATTGTATCAGAATGACTGAAACCTTACTCTGCTGATCGTACCTTCATTTAATTTTTTTTTTATTTTGTTCATTATTGACTTTTTGGCATTAATTTGATATTTTACAAGATTGTATTAAATATTGTTTATCTTGATTACTGAGTTTGAATTTAAGGAACCCTTTAAATTTTGTGCCCAAAGTGAGTGCCTCACTTCCCTCACCCTAGTCTCAGCTCTACTGTACACAGTTCGATGAAAAGAGTATTAAGTACAGTCAGTTGTGCAGTTACTGAAAAAGCAAACAGATCAACTACATTGTATAATTAAGGAGATTTGAGAAGCCCTTTACCAGAATAAGAAACCAAATATTATTGAGACACATGAAATGCAGAAATCACACTAAATTTTAATACATGTTATTTTAAGTATTTTATATTATTGACACTCTACATATTTTAATTTTTGTAATGGACTAAGAAATTAATGATGTGAAAACCACATTCTAAAGTTATTGCTTTGAAGATCAACTACTGTTTTTCAATCTTGCGCTCCTGTGTCTCTGACATCTACTATACAACTTCTCTACAGTCTCTTTTGTTTACTTCTTAAAAATCCATCTGGTATTCTCTATGGTAATGACAGATGTGATCTCCAAAATCTTTTTAAGTACTGGAGCCTGAATATATGCTTTGACATGTGGTAGAATTTTTAAATAATTGATATATTTTCTGTAGTCATATAGAGAACTATTTTGATTTTATACTTTATAGCTAATGTCCAGGTCATTTTGAGAATATTTTATTTTCTCTCTAACTCAGATTATTTTTTTTTACTATATACAATTATATCTGATGTATAATTACTTATCCTAATACCTTTTTTGTTGTTGTTCTGGTGTCCTCTTATATCTCTGTTCATTTTGATATATCTCTTTTATGGAGTGACTTATCTTTTTTTAAATCAAAACTTAATCTTTAAGTCAATATAAAAACCTGGATACTTTATTAGCTCTTTTAGTGTGGTCAGTCTAAATATTTACATATTGAAATACATATTTTATAAATTATTTTTCTTCTATTTCTCCATTACATTATTGTTGAGATGCTATTTTCATTTTTAAAACACTGTATATATAGTTAGATTATATTGTCTAAGAATTTCATTTGAAGATATGTGATAGTTTCTAAAGATTGTCACAACAATCTCTCTTATCCTACAACTTCTTGTATAATATAGAGACATAAGAGGTGTCATCTGTTTCTCCTTGCTTTGAATTTGGGCTGGCCCTGTGACCCGTTTTGACCAATAGAATGCGTAAGAGTGATGCTGTATAACTTTAGGAGGCTTGGCCTTAAGAGATTTGCAGCTTCCACCTTTGTTTTCAGAGCACACAACTCTTTAGAACCCAGCTTCCATGCTATGAAAATACCTGAACAGTCCCCTGGATTGGCCCCACCTGGAGGAGAAATGAGGCCTCTTGCTTAACAGGCCCAGCTGAGCTCCCACACGGCAGCCAACTGCCAGTAATGTGAGGCCATTTCAACCTCTTAACTGTCCCTGAGGTGTCCCTAACTGTGGTGTCATGACACCACATCAAGCAGAACTGCCCAGGGTACCCACAGAATCCTGAGGAGTGATTGCTGTTTGGGATGGTTTATTCATTGCAATAGATACAGTAGGCTATTAAAGCAGACACTTGCAATTATTCGTTATAAGAAAGGAATATTAAATCTGACCTTGTGGAGAGCTGCTGTCACTGATAGTAAACACTTAATAATTAGGACTTTTAAAGAATTCACCAACTTGCATTTATTTTCTAATAGGAGACAATTTAGATTAAAAACTAATCAATACCCAAATTTAAAAAAAGAGCCAATAAAGCAGAAACTTGACACATTTATATCTGGATTTTTCTTATTTCCCCCCATTTTGTTTCATTAAGAAATTAATTATCCTCTACTGAAAGACAAAAAAACATGGCACAGTAAGGTATAAGTCAATGATTGTCCACTCATGGGTCAAAAACTGCTGGAGTCCCTTGATCTTTATGCTCACCACTTACCGTGTGTGTGCTAAATCTCAATATGTTACAATCTCAAATGTTATAATTAGGAAAATACAAATTCACTCAAAAGCATTACTAATTTTGTAGTGTGTGTGTGTGTGTGTGTGTGTGTGTGTGTGTGTGTGTATTCATTCAGTTGTGGATATATTTAACACATTAACACAGAGTTCCCATATTTAAAATCTTGGAAAAACCACTGGTGGAGGGGTCTGTACATCCAGCTGCTAATGGATATGTAACTACTAATATTCCTTCAAACTAATCACTGTCTTCTGTTTATTTGGTTTTATGGGCCTTGAAATCATTTGATTTAATCTTGTAAACAAACAACAAGTGCAGGAAAATTAATTCCATAAAGTTTGAGCTTTGACCACACAGGTCAGTTGGTAGAAGCATCATCCTGGCGTGCCAAAGTTGAGGGTTCAATCCACTGTCAGGGCACATATGAGAATAAACCAGTGAACACATAAATAGGTGAAACAACAAATTGATATTTCTCTCTTTCTGTCTCTCAAATAAATTAAAAAAAAATTAAAACCAGAAAATTTGAAGAAGCAATTTCAGTGGCCATCATAAGGTAACAGAGCCCATAAATAACCACCATAAAGAAATTGCTTCATAAAACCAGTTTAGAAAGGACAGACTTTTGTATAAAAGCCACTGGGAGAAAATGAAAAAGCTAGCACATGTACATGAATGAATGGAAATCTGTAGTAATCTGTGGTATTTGACTTGGAAGCTGTATACAAATAGGGACATGTTTCTGGAAGTCTCAGATTAGTAAATATATGTTGAATTTGAGCATATCTTTTAATATTTTTATAGTGCTTTGTATTTTTCCAATAATTTTCGTATTATCTACCTCATAGAAGTGTCATGAGGATATATTGAGATATTATTCTCTCCATTCATAGGCCAGGATATTAGGGGCCTAAAGAGGAGCGGTTATTTGATGAGAGTGCCGAAGTGCAACACAGAACTAGGGCAGGAGCTTAAGTCTCTGAATCCTCACCTAGTACTTTTAGAGCAAAAATGCTCTTTATGATCAAAAACTGTAAGCTGTGTTTTTTGTCAGGCGTAGACACTGGATTTGCCAATCCTATGAATAGTAGCTTTGTACAATTAGCCAGGGAGAACTTGGTGGAATACCCATGTGATGTGATACATATATCACATTGTGAACAAAAACCAAGATGGACATCATCATTTTGCAGTTTTACATATTAAAGTAACTTCCTGTGATTAGTGTTCTTATTCTTTGGTGTGGACAATCAATATTTTCTTAATTTTTTAGAGAAATGTTTTCTTTTTTTGTTTAATCTTTATTCTTTATCATCATAATTAAGGAATCTTTTTTGGTTTTTTTAAGATTTTATTTATTTATTTATTTTTTAGAGAGAAGGGAAGAGAGGGATAAAGGGAAGAAGAGAAACATCATTGTGTGGTTGCCTCCCATGCAACCACCCCTGGGAACCTGGCCCACAACCCAGACATGTGCCCCAACTGGGAATCGAATTGGCAGCCCCTTGGTTTGCAGGCCCACACTTAATCCACTGAGTTACACCAGCCAGGGCAATATTTTCTTAATCTTAATAGAGAGAATGAATATAAACATCTTAGAAACCTATTAATGCTATATTATTAATTTGTAACATACAAAGAAAGACAGTGTGTTTACTTTGTAATTTCATCTTCAAGACGAGTCTTGTGGTCTGCCTTTGCCAGGCACCTGGGTGATCCCTAGAACTATCTAGTGCCACCTTCCACTGAGGACTAGTTGCATATTAAATTCACTTTTTTCATAATTTAAACATAGACCAACCAAGAGGTATAAAAATATAAGAAAGAATCAAAGTTTAAAAGTGTTGAGATCAACTGGTCCAAGAAAAACTAGAGGACTATTTGGAATTAATTTGCATTGATATTTGAAAAAAGCTTAGATATATATCCTTGAACAGTAGATATTTTCATTTTTTAAAGTGTTGGTGACTGATAGAAATTTATCAACTTTTAAATTTTGCTTAGTAAGAACAATTCAAAGAAGTAGAAATAGGGAGGGGAGAAGGAAGAAAGGAAAAGTCCATTATCTTCTCTGTTTCATACAAGATGGGACACATTCTCAGGATAAAGGACAATTGTTTAAAATGGGTAAAGTTGTCTTCATGAACAGCTCACTGTTTTCTCACTGTGTTGTGGATTGGTAGAAATTTAGTGACAGACGTGTGTTACTTCACACACTTGCAACAGTAACCACAGGTCTATGCCAGTCTATTTTATAGATGAGAAAATTAAAATTCCTAAGTAAATCCAACCATATTTTTAAGGTGCATAGTTAGGTTGATTCACGAAGTGGATTTTTTTTTTTTTGTCTTTTAAGCAAGAGGGTCCTGCTTCAGTTTCTCTGTTTGTGCTGGCCACTTGCCTTAGAGAAAATGGGTCTAGAATGGTCCAATAGTAATTTCGAGTAGTCACTAGAGTTTCTGCTTTATCATGTCAAACCAATGCTATCTTTTTGTTAGACACTGGCATCTTTTTTATTATATTTGCACAGGAGTTGTCCGTAAAAATTTATTTTCCTGATCTGAACCTTTGTGTTTTAATTACTGATATCATTAACCAGAAAAGTCAAGTCACTTATTAACATTAACTAGGAAGAAGTATAAATGGAATTTGGAACACTTTTATTTAATAATTTTGTTCATAAGACAAAAGAATTTTCATGGTATTTGTATCTTCACAGTGCCATGTCTCTTATTATAGTTTTTGCAAGATATAGACTTTTGCGTTCTTAATGGTTTTACTCTGGCTTCTCCAGGTTTGTCTATATGGGAAGAAAAATGTTAAATTATCTCTTTGGAATAGGACATTGTCACAAACCTATCTTCTCTGTTAGTCCCTCCTATTTCATTTTCTCTGACTCTTTAATTTTTCACTCTATTCTCTTACTCTTACAACACATTTCTACCCCCAGAGATACTTTTTAAAACACATTTTTGGGAGTTCCAGTTTACCTTAATTTCAGTTTAAACTTTTTCATTTTATTTAATATCCTGGGAAGCATTTTTTAATGACATCAGTCATTTACACCCTAGTATGAATAAGTTTATTTGTTTTCTCTCCTGCCTCAAAGATTAAGTTTATGAGAGAGAGAGAGCAAAAAAGAAAGGGAGAGGAGAAAGAGGAGGAGGAGGAGAAGCAGGAGGAGGAGGAGTGGGGATGGGGGGACAGAGAGAGAGAGAGAGAGAGAGAGAGAGAGAGAGAGAGAGAGAGAGAGAGAGAGAGAGACAGAGAATGATGGATCTTGGAGAAGGGTGCCATCAAGTGGGGAAAATGACAAAAGAATGGGGAAGCTAAAAATATTGAAAATGAATTTTCTCTACTTTAAAATTTTACCTGGGGCTAAATGTTGTTTCAAGTAAAAAACAAAAAACAAACACTATCCCGATTAGTTAATCAGACTCACCTGCAGACAACTAGCCAACTTGAAGTAGGCAAAAAGGAAATGGGTGTGATTATGTTAAAAAAAAACATAGAAAATCATGCTTTACGTATAATGAGCACAAATACTTCCAGTAAATTATGGTGGATTGGACAGTAGCATTTATTCACATTTCCTCTATAAACCACACTAAAAGGATATTAAAGGATTGAAAAGGAACAAACCCACAAGAACTAAGAGAATGGGAAGAAATGACAACAGACAAAAATGTCAACAAAGATTGGGAGAGCAGATGAGTGATACCTGATTTAGGAGTTTGAATGAGGTTGAAACCCAAGACTGGGGGTTTTCTCTGTAGAACTTCAAAAAGCCACAGGAATTTGTAGAAGCTGAAACCTCTGAGAGATGGGACACAGAGGGTGCTGATATTTGAAAGACTACAACTTGGCCTCCCAGATCACCTCCTCACCTCATAGAGAAGGGCAGCTTACCTCTCCCCAACCACTCAGAAGATTGGAGGTTTATTCTAGAGAGCGTGTGGATGCTTTAGAGGTAGATATGTAAGACAAAGAAACATCTGGGGAAGTAATCATAGAACTGTGTATGGTTTAGCTATATAAATTTATGGTTATAATAACAAAGCATAGAAAGTTGATTCATTATATCCTAAATACATTGGAGAAGAGGGAAAATTGTTTGTTTTTTGGTGGGGGTAGACAAAAAGAAGTCAAATATTAAGAATGAAAAACAAAAATTGAGGAATGGCAAAATAAAAGTATTACTTTGAGGTCAAACAATATAAACTAGAAGAAAGCCTAAAGGGTCGGGGGTGGTGTCTCTATGGAGTGAAATTCCAGAATGGGAAGAAACACTCCTTATACAGTTTCAATTATAATGAATTTTAAAAGAGTAATTTTAGAAATTATTTTTCCATACTTTTTATTCTTTGCCTTTTCACAAGATGCAGTATAGCATAAAAATAAAAAATCATTGCTTTAAAATATATCCATATTATTCTGAACTTTGACTTAGGATGAAACTAAGAAAAATATTTCAGAGTGAATCTTTTTTTTGAAATGTTGAACTTTATTACTTTTCTTTAGTCCTTTCTTGATTTTATTGTTTTCTTTATTTTGTTTTTTACACTGCATAGTTCTATTTTCTTTATTTAAAAAAACAAAATAGTAACTTTCCAGGTTTTGTGTTCGTTAATAAAAAAATGACACATGAGAGAAACGTAGAAAATCTAAAGTTGTTTTTAACCTGGAAATTGAAGAAGGACATAGAATAATAATAGTTTTAGTATGTACTGTAGTTTATACTTGATGCATCTATGATAATGAAGACAGCCTGGCATGAGGTCAGGAGACCTGTGCCCATCCAGCCCTGTGTTGACTGTGCTGATAGAAGTTTTATAATAGGCTATTCTTTTTCCTTAAACTTGGGTGGATTCCCTAATATTTTCTATTCAAGTAAGGTGAACGGGTTTTAAAGAGAGGATAAATGAAAAAGAACAAGAAAGATTCTACACTGAAGCTTCTGCTATGGATGGGTTAAACTTTTGAAGTCAGAATTTACTCAAAGATATAACAGGACATATGGGTGATGGATTCCTTTACAAAGAAAAGCTGATTGCGGAGGCAGACTGTAAATCAAAGGAATTCTTTTCATTTATGCATAAAGAAAAAAGAATTGGGGAAGGTACAAGTGCTGATAATATTGGTATTCATGTGGTCCCTAGAATGACACTGAATTTTCTAGCCAGCTTGTGAAATCACAGTTTGAATTTTTATCTTAAATTGATAAGCTTATCAAATTCTAGCCTGAAAAATATCTGTTATCAAAACCCTTTCTACAAATGTAAATTTGCTTTCGGAAAGGAGGACAGGTATTTTAGATGCTGGAAGATGAGTGTAGAACTGATTGCCCTGGGTAAACATCACAATATTTATTTTAAATTCTTTTGGAGAATAAACCAGGTCATTGATAAAAAAAAAAAAAAGATAATCTCTTTGGAATCTGTGTCAATGAGTTGATACAGTACTCAAAATTCTCAGTAAAACAAATGAATTTTAAAGTAAATATTCCCATATAATGCATGTATTTGATATGCTGCAAATATGCTTAGTGATAGCAGTGTTATACATGAAAACACATTGTAACAATTTTTTTGGCAGTATAGAGCTTGTTTGGTGAATCTTCATGCTTATTATGTTTTCTGGAAAACCTCACCTGAAAACGGTATAGGACATTCCTGTTCCTTTGGCCCAGACTGCTTTGTTGAGCCTGGTGTCAGAATGTACATTTGGAGCTCCCATCACCTTCATGGCAAATTTTTGGACCTCTTTGAGTCGCCAAGGGGCGCACTTCTTGAAACCCACTCCAGGGACGCACTTGTGAAAGTTGATAGTGTATTCTGTGGTCACCACCTCATTGATGGAGAATGGGCCTTCTTCTTCATGCCACACGTCTTGTGGGAGCCATTATGCTGGGCCCATGTTTGAAAGAAAAAATGCCACATTTTAACTCTGTTACATGAAATATTACTTCAACTAAAATACCTAAGTTAATGTTTATTTTAGTGCTTCCTTGGTTTGGTAGAAACTCGGGGATTAAATATTTTGTGTAAAATATTTGTTATAAGGAAACCTGCATAACCCTTGGTAGTATGCTATTTAATATGACAAGTGGGAAGCTCTTTAGGGTAGTTTACACTTGATGCATCTACGATAACAAAGACAGCCTGGCATGTGGTCAGGAGGCCTGTGCCCATCCAGCCCTGTGCTGACTTGAAGAGTGGCTTTGGGCATGCCTCTTAACCATTCTGTGCCTTAAACCAGGAGTGTATGGTGTAGATCATTTTACTTGTGCCTCTAAAATTTATCTGAGAATTAATAGAATAAATATGGTTATTTAGGAATTATGTCAGGAGTTGATTTTCCTGAATTTAAACATTATTAATACTTTTAGGGAGAAATTCCCGAGACTATGCCATAGATGAAGAGGAACTGTGTTAAACCTTGTTTAGTTTCATGCTCTCTAGAGTAGACAGAGATTGAAGTGCAATTACAGTATAGGTTCAGAATTAATGTTGAGTGTGGATTCTGGAAGATTTATGTAATGCTAACATTGTCAAATATCATAAGCAAAATATCCCAAATACAAGGCGCATGATGGCAAGGATGATATGGTTCATTCAATGATGATCTTGGTTATGATCATCATTGGTAATGATGACAGATATGCACACTTACTGAGCTCTCACTGTATGCCAGGCACTGTACTAAGAACTTTACTTACATACATGAAATCATTTATTTTTCTCAACACTGCAAAATAAGATAGATAGCAGTATCCCTATTAATCTAATGAGAAAACTATACAGTTTAGTGTTCAGTTCAACTCTAAATTATCTTCACCTGGAAGAGAAATAATCCCAAACTTAGTTATACTAGTATATAGAAAAAAGAGTGTCCTTCTATGTGTATCAAGTGGGAACTTTTTCCTGGCTTTGTTTCCAGGTCTTTACCAGGAAGAAATTGTACTCCCAAATAGGTATAGTTATGTGAGGTGTGTTAATAACACTGTAGCTCCTTGTTCTTTCTGAGGACTCTGGAGAATTTCATAATAGGAAGAATAGGAAAAACCAACTCTTATTCCTTCATTTTCTTCATCAAACTGGATGGCTACGTACCTTACCACCTCTTCAGTCTGTCTCAACCCATCTCTCCCACCCAGGCAGGTGGGGGTTCTTATTTATGTTACGTGGTTGCTTGGTTGTGACATTAATTACCAGGGACTCAAAACACCGTGCCTGATATGCTTCCTCCTAGAACTGCCTTCCGTGGCATTATAGCAAGCTCTGCTCAGTGATGTTTCTCTTCCCATTTCTAACACATAGGTTAAATTAAAATTTATTTATTTATTAATTGACTGCTCACAGTATTGGGAAACCTCTACAAAGGCAGCATGTGGAGCAGAAGAAAGATTAGACAAAATCTCCCTAGGAAATCAGACTGTGTTCAGTGAAGGGGCCTTCTTTCCATATACAGTAGTTCTGCCCTTATCTGCTGTTTTGCTTTCAGTTACCTTCACCAACCACAGTCCAAAAGTATGAAATGAAAATTCCAGAAATAGACAATTGATAAGTTTTAAATTTCGTGGTTGTTCTGACTAGTGGGACGAAATCTTGCACCATTCTGCCTGGGACAGGAATCCTCCCTTTGTCCTGAGTCTCCACATACTCCCCGAGTGTTAGTTACTGTGTCACCACCTTGGCAATGAGATGGGCTGTTCGGTATCGAAGTGCTGGTGTTCAAGTCACCCTTATTGTATCTAACGATGGCCTCAAGGCCGAAGAATAATGATGCTGGCAATTCTGACAAGCCAAGGAGAAGCCGGAACATGCTTCTGAAGTGAAAAGGTGAGTAACAGCACAGTAAGATATTTTGAGAGAGAGAGAGACCACATCCACAAACTTTCATTACAGTTCATTGTTATAACTATTCTATTCTATTATTAGTTGTTATTTTTTTTGGTACTATTCACAGTTTCAGGGATTTTCTGGGGGTCTTGGAGCATACCCCCACAGATAAGGGGGGACTACTGTACCCAGGGAGAGATTCCAAATGACGTCAAGCCTGGTATTGGGAAACGATGTGTGTTCCATGTGTGCAGTATACTTTTGACTTAAAAGTGGGTATATTTGAATATGATTGAGTTAGTTGGTAAATACACATAATATGAAAAATCTATATACACTCAATGTTTATAAATTAACTTATTTTTAAATGATGAGAGAAAATACATTTTTAAAGCCAAAGGTGATTTTTTTATAATCTGAAGAGTGATTGTTTAATTTTCTATATTTTTTAAGAAATTGGCTATGTTCTAGAACAGGCTTTTTTAAAAGGAGGCAGTGATTAATTTTAATGCATGCCATGTGAGACATATTAAACTATATAAAAGTTTGCAAATGAAAATATACTTATTGTATAAATATTTTTCCCATGCTATTTAAGTTGTACTAAGTAAAAACGTATTCATGATCACACAAATTCCATGTAACCCTCAGAATGTTAAATCTACAACATATTAAAAATATTCAGAGGTCAAAGTGCAACTTATTCAAAGTTTAGCAATTTAAATTTATAGCTAGTTCTTGAACCAGTGGCTATAAATGATATGTTATTAATGGCTTCAACTTGTTCTGAGCTGAAATAAATTAAAGAAAATAACTTTTAGAAAACTGCAAGAAAATTGGAGTAAGCTTATAAATCTGGTTTCATCTTAAATTCGACGAGGTTTGAGTAAACCTTCTTCAGTGTGGATCAGAGTCCCCTGCACAGAGCACAGATCGCAGGGCCTTCCCCGATTCAGGAGCCAAGGTGTAGGGCCCACAACTTGGATTTCTACCAAGTTCCAAGGCAAAGCTGATGCTGCTAGTACCTGGATCACAGTTTGGGACCCACTCAACTTTTCCTCTTTATTTATGCCAATAATTACTTGGTGCTATTGCTGGTTTTCATTTTTGAAATCTTCCTGGTTCTAAAAAAACCCTGCAGGAGCAGTCTACCTCTTGTTAGTATTTAAGACACAGAATTCAGTGCTGAAGACTCAGGTCATTTTCAGTTACCCACTTCTGATTCTGTAATGGTGATGAGGCGCAGTCCTGTTACATCAGTGGCTGTAACTAGGGAAACTGCGTTTGGTCACCCAACTAATGTTAAGTGGATTACTACTTAATATATCATAATGTTTAGTCCTGCTGTCCATCTGTTTTCCAACTTTATTTGCTGATGTTTGCAATGTTTATTTTTTTCTAAAGTATTTGATCATGTGCATGTTCAGCTGTGTTGGTATCTTGTCCATAAAACTTACTTTGGCCAGCTAATACAGAAACATTTACTGGATTCATCATGAGTAGCTAATAAATTAATGTAGATGAAAGGAGTAGTTAATTAGCTCTAATATTCACAGAAAGGAACATTAGCATTAAATGAGAATTAATAATTTCAAAAGACATAGAAATATATTGCCCCAAGTCAAAAAGTTCATAACCACAGTATTACAAATTGCTATTTAAAATTAATGTATGACATTTTCACATATTGTTAGGTGGTCTGCAATATTTTTATGTTGTACCTCTAGGTCCAATGAAGTATATACTAGGGCCATGTAATTTCACTGTGATTATTCCAGTTAAACTGACTTGAGATTCTGTCTTCCTGTGAAGTGCTCATCCTCTTTTCCTGGCTAATTCCTACTTCAGTTTAAATACTGCTTTCTCTGAGACACTTTCTCTGATCCCCTACATCCATCCATCCCCTGAGTATCTCTCATCGTGCCTAGTTTTTACCCTATCAGAAAACTTACTGTGATTAGTAAAAAATATACTTACTTTCATGTTATGTGGTTACTATTTCTCTTTCTATTTGATCACAACTGCCATGAAGAGCAAGCACAAAGGTCCATGATTTTGTGAATGAAGACTGTAAGTGTGAAAGACACTGGATAGCCCCAAAGTCTAATTTTTCTTTATTGGCTACAAATATATCAGGGATTAGTTGTATATGTCAGGTCTAGTCAATTGAAAGTTTCTACAGCTGTCAAGGAAGTCCTCTTAAAGGTTTTAGGCTGTGTTGCTAATATGATTCCAAACTTTGACTTTGAAAAATAATAGTAAATAAAACCAAATACCTATCCAGGCAGCATCATTTACCATTGATTGTGGTATTGAATGAAGGTCAGTTTTTCTCTCTTAGCTACCATTCTTATGAACAAAGCAGTACTCAAAATAAACCCTAATGTCACCTTAACTGTGACATTGGATCAAGGGAATCCATGAAGGGTCAGAAGTTGTTATCTGTACTCTTGGGTAGTAGTCAACACTGCCCTGCATGATTCTTCCATGGTGTCCTGTTTTAGCAAAGTTATTTCATGAAGATTTTTTATTTTCAAAAGTAACTTAACTTTTACAAAGTATCCTTAGGCTAAAATCCATATTAAGACAGAAGAAATTACCCCTCATCTTAGTTCGAGAACATCACCACTTTAAATAAGGCTAGTTGCTTTATGAAATGTGGACACTGATAATCTATTAGCACATAGAATCCTGGTACCCTAATATGACAGAGCCTTATTTCTGCTCACTTCTAGGCTCTTATTCTCCTTACATCTTACACAGTGTTACCATTTTGTCTTTCGGAAATATAATAGCTAGGACTGTGCCATGTCTGCTTCTACCTGCTGAACCTTCAGAGTCTCTTGGCTTCAGAATCAAGCCCAAATCTGTGGGATCTGACCTTTGACACTATCATGCTGTGACCTCAGCCAACATTTCCAATCTTAAGATCTTCTGCTTCCTTCAGTAAATCCTTCTCTTGGCTCCACCAAACACTTGCTTTCCCTTACCTACAGGCTGCATTTTCTCAGCTATAGGCCATTGCTCTTCTTGTTGGTGATAGCCGTCTTCTTGATCTCTACAGTCCAAATCCTATGCTTCAAAGACTAGTTTAGTTAGTTGTCTTGTCCTTTATGGAGGCTTCCTAAGCACCTGAGAGCTGCTGCTACTGTCCCCATCACCCATCTGGAATTGCATTTCTTGTCCAGTTTTAAGACATGACTTTCTACCCTATGTTATGCTTATTAATGTTCATTTTATATATATATAATGTGTGTGTGTGTATATATATATATACCTAATTTCCCTTATTTTGAAAAGTGATCACAAGAGGTAGATTTATATTTTCTTATTTCCCAAAGTGCTTAGTATAGTTCTAGTTTGGCAGGATATTGCAACACTGAAGGAATTAATGATGAAATGAATACTATAATATACTATAATGAAATACTTTTAGTTCCAGTATATATCTGTTTTATATTGTGCATACAAGTGTGCTAAAATGTTGGTATACTACCAGTGTATGTTACCACTCACAAAATTTGCTGAGTCAAGAATGGCAAATAAAGGGGTTAGAACATGCCACCCCACAATATGCCACTTTGGCATAAGGATTATCTTGAGCTGGAGGCACCTGAGAAACAGCAGATGTAGGAAGAGTTCTCAGCTCTCTTTTCCACCCAAAAGCAAGGCATAAATTTGCTGTGATAACGGAGCCCTCCCTGCAGCAGAAAAAGAAGAATATTCTTATGATCCAAGACTGAGGATCAATGCTGAGATTCCCTAAATCTCTACAAAAAAACAAACAAACAAACAAACAAACAAACACACCAAAAAACCTTACAGAAATAATCCTTATCTTCCATAAGTTTTCCTCATTTACTTCCTAGTCACTTTCCCACAATATACTGCCTCTAGCTCCAAGCCCCTTTTCCTTTGCTTATCACATCCCCTCAATTTCTCACTCCGTTTCAGTGATGTATAGGCTCTAAGGCCTATCCACTGCTTTTCGTCTTTACTTTCTTTATATGAAGGGCATTGTGTACCCATAGAAATATTAACATCAAATAAAATTTGTATGCTTTTCTCCTATTAATCTCTCTTTTGTCAGTTTAATTCTTGGGCCCAGCCACAGAACCTAAGAGAATAGGGGGAAAGTCTTTTCAGCCCTACATAAACATTTTATAACCAAGATATATTTTTCTTTCTTTTAAGTCTTGAGAACACCAGAATGAGTGTGTGTGTTGTTGGTGAAGGAATCCTGATGAAAAGCCTCTAAGAGGGGATTTTGCTGGTACCTGTGCAATTGTTATAATTTGCTGAGGGACTGAGATCAAGTGTGCACCCTTCAGATCTCCCTGATTCTTTCATAGCCTCAGCAATCTGTATTCCATGACTTGCTATATCACCTTAGTTAATTTGCAATGTTATCTTTCAGAGTAACAGTTCTGCATTTTCCACCATATGCTGAAATTGGATGTCCCATTATAACTTAAATTCAACATCTTTATTACTGAGCTCATCATTCCCTGTTTCTTACCTCCTAACCTATTTATCTAGACTCGCCAAACTCAGGGTCCTGTTACTCTCACTTATGTGTCCCTACTGCTTCCTTTAATATGCTCTCTAAATCATGAATCATATCATCTTTGTTCAGAAACTTTCTTTTGTATTGATTCCTGTTCACGCTTCCAGCCTAGACTTCAAAGTCAATGGCCAAGAGAGAGCGAATATGCATTAGCAGTACAGAGCTAAGTCTACATGGCTAGAATGAAGCAGATCACAGGGTGATTATCTAGTAATTTCTAGAACATTCTTGACAAGTTGATGAGGCAGAACAGACATAGCCATCACACTGGCTTTTGGGTCTCTGGTCAAACTGACCATGATCAAAACAAAAATAAGAGTGTCCCGACTTTTTTTTTTTTTTGAGGATTTACTGTAATTTATTGAGAGCCTGTCCTTCCTGCCCTGGCAGTCCCTAGGTCACTTCTGCTTGTAGATCCTGTGTGCTAGCCTCAGGAAGATGAGTGGAGGCAGGGGCAGGGGCAAAGAGTATTGCTTGATGAGAGACTGTAACTGTCTTCCTCATACTGCACGTACACAGCCTGCAGATCCAGGTCCTCATAGAGCACCTTCACACAGGCCCCCCTCTTGGCCACTTTCTGCCCATAGTTCTCCTGTAGGATCTGGCACTGTTCTGGAGAGGCTTGTTACAGACACTGAATCATCAGCCAGCTGTATTTATTGTCCTGGATGTCAGCGCCAATCTTGCCCATCACGCTGGAGTCCCCAAAGAGAACAAAGTAATCATTCTGAACCTGAAAGAGCTCTTCCATCTCCAGCAGGATCTTCCTGGCTTTGGCATGTTCCTTCTCCCCCTCACTCCCTGCCATATACATGGCAGCAGCTACAGGAAGGTGGAAGGAGTTGAAAGCTGTCTTACACTTGACAATAGATTTATACTTCCTTTCAGTGAATCTGCCATGATCCACATTGCCCTTTGCGGCTGTGCTAAGGTCTGGGTCTGTCCAGTCTCAGTCTGCTAGAAACTGCAGGAAAAGCTTGATCAGATTCAGATAACAGGGCTGCTACCAGCACTAGAGCTTCTGCAGTCAATAGATACATGCTTCCAGAAGCATAACACCTATGCCTGGTATCCAACCTATGCCTGGCTTCTGATACCAGCAGATCTGCCTCCATTGGGTGAGTGATGAATCCATTAATGTCGTCTGACACCAGGAAGAAAGCTTGGAGCAGTTCCACACGCCAGCCCACAGTCATAGCCAGCTGAGCCTATCAGTCTCCTGCTTTCTTGGTTTCACCAGCTCCTGGAATGTAAAACCCCCACTGTATTTGCCTCCAATGACATTGTACTTCAGGACCTCCTTGAGACAGGCAATAGCATCTCCAGTATCTGGGTGCCCCATGTCATCCTCAGTCAGCACTTTGACAATCTGGGAGAAATGCTGGATGAATTCTGCTTTTTAGGGGTCATAAACATCCAATTTCTGGTCTCCATTCACTCTGAGGGAGGAGTAAAGTACTCTGTTTTGGATGCCAGTTCTTGGGTTCTGACTTTTGTAATGCCTGATCATTTAGTGTACCGGTAAGTATTTAAGTTCCACACCATATCAAGTCAGCACACTATTTGCAAACTTTTCTTAAGTCTTAAATATGGGGAAAAAAGTAAAATGAAAATCCAAGACAGATTTTGCTCAAGAATAAATGGATGGTGTGTAAGTGTTGGGGGGAGTATGAATGGGGAGGGGAGAAAAATCTGTTTCTGAGAGTTCTTGTTCTTCGTATGATTTAGTTTAGCTTTTTGTACTGGTTAAATTCACAAAAAATTATTGAGCTCCATTTTACTTTGCCTGAGGAATCACGGCTTTAGTCTGATATTGCCCAGTCATTCAGAGAAAACTTAAACATGGTCTGAAGTAGAAAAAAATTTTCTATAAGGCCCATGCTTAGTTTTTGTCTCTGCTTCCACCCAATCCCATATAACATAACCAAAGAGTTAGTGTGAAAATATTGAAATGCTTTTTTTGTTCTCAGACATGTAAGCCTCACATGTTATATATTATTTCAAGATCCTACCCATTTAGGATTTAATAAAAGAAGAATCAGACTTACTTATTACAGGTCATGACCTAAGATTCAAATTGTTAATCAGATAGCTCTCCTATCACTAAATTGTGTTAACTACTGATGCAAAAATTAATTATTCAGCATTTGCAAATTCTCAATTAATAATGAAAGGATGATCTTATCAATTAACAACTGTTTGGGGTTTATTGATTTAATTCCATCAATCTATTCAGGAATGGCTATTATTTAATTTGTCCTCTACAAAAAAGAGAAATACATGGTGGGGCCAAAGTATGTTTACAGTTGTTCATATAGAAAATAATACAATAAATAATAAATAATAATACATGAATAAACTCTTATGTTTTACATACTCACATCTGTAAACCTACTTTTGCCTCTCACCCTGTATGCACATATTTATTTTATATGAAATTCTTCTGTCTCAGTCCTCTCTTGGCATACAATAAGGCCCTGACATTGTGCCAACTTGAGTACAGAAGATTACAAAGTCACCCTGCTCCTTCTCCCTGTTGCAAAGGAGGAGGCGCTATTGGACCAGGAGTCCATACCCCTAGTGACAACAGCTTTTTTCTGTGCGCAAGCAGCCTCAACCTCTGGACTAGGTTCAGAAAATTTTCATTCTTAGTTCTAGCTCTGCTTCCAACTAAGTGTGCTTACTTGTGTATTTATTATCTTTTCCATAATGTAACAAATATCCTAAAACCCATTATACAAAACAAAAGTTAGAACCTTGACAAATAATCCCAATCTTAACCATATGGCTTCCTCCCCATCTCATATAACCTTCCCTGACCTCACATAACCCTCTCCTGACCTCCCATAACTCTGACTTTCCCTGACCTCATTTAACCCTTCACTTGAATCCTGTGTTCATACTTTCTTTTTTCTCCCTTTTAATATGGTTTTATTGCATGTGTGCTTTTTGACAAATTTTTCTGTTTCATTGTTTTTCTACCTCCAGACTTACCTTTTGTGTGCCAGTGAGTTGTGATTGTTTAAACCAGTTTGAGTTAGGTTTTTCTGGCACTTGTAACATAAAGACTCATAACTGCTTCAATGACCAAACTTAACTGGAAATGAAGGACATGGTCTCCTTTCACATTTGTTTACATGAGCTGAGAGTGTTTACAGATGTCCTGCAGCAACATTCTTATGCATCCACACTTCTGCTATACATAATGGAAGGGAATTCTCAGATATAATGCTTTTCAGATACCATGGAAGGGAATTAATTCTTCTGCTATCTCCTAGACAGGGATTTAACTAGAGTGTCTCAGTGTTAACCTTGTCTTAATTTATGGACTTTCCTCACTATTCCTAATTTAAGGGTTAGATTTAAAGACAGTAGGAGTGAAGGGAAGCTAGCTAACTCTCTTATTGCAACTGAAACTTGCCCCCTGCTTTTTTCATTTTATATTCAGCAAAGGTGGGAAACAGCATAAAATTCCTTTCTTTTTTTCACAACAGAGATTTTTTTGTTTTGTTTTGAAGATAGGGCTTAGCTATTGATGTCAAGAAGGATAATTATATTCTTCTATGATAGATTCACCGATGTTACAATATAAAGCTACCTCAGTGTAGCAGTTTTTACGAGGTCTGTCCAGAAAAAAATCCAGCCATTGTTAATATCACAAGAATGGTTTGTGTGATATCGATGTAACCTGGAAGCCAAGGAGAATGGAATGGAATGGCATTTGTGACCAATGACAACTTCACTGTACTAGTCAGTGCAGGCAGTAGACACCATTGAGTGAGCATGTGTACTGTGTGGCCATCTCATTCAAAATGACTGAGTAGAGAAACAAATCTGCATCAAATTTTGCGTTAAGCTTGAACATTCTTCCACGGAAACAATTTGGATGATTCAGAAGGCGTCAGCTATGGGCAACTAGTGATTGGCAGCTGCATCACGACAATATACCCACTCGTGTATCATGTCTTGTGCAGAGTTTTTTGGTGAAACATCAAATCACCCAGGTGACTCTGCCCTCCCACATCCCAGATTTGGTGCCTTGCAACTTCTGGCTTTTCCAAAAACTAAAATCACCTTTGAAAAGGAAGAGATTTCAGATTATCAGTGAGATTCAGGAAAATATGATGGGGCAGCTGATGGCAGTTGGGAGAACTGTGTGAGGTCCCAACATGCCTACCTTGAAGGGGACTGAAGCATCATTGTCCTGTGTACAGTGTTTCTTATATCTTATATCTTCTTCAATAAATGTCTCTATTTCTCATACTACATGACTGGATACCTTCTGGACAGACCTCGCATATTTTTACAAAAAGCAAGCTATTTAATTCTCTTATTTATTCAACAAACGCTTATTGAATACCCACCATGTGACAGTGTTTTAAAATGTACCTGGGATTTGTTTTTATCAGGTGTGGTAAGATACACAGACATGAAAATAATTGTCATGAAGGAAGATGTTGGTACGGACCCCTAGAATCAGGAGGCATGGTATAGCACATCATGCAGGGCCGGCCACATGGGGAAGCACCAGGGCTGGGAAAGCATGGGCAGTAGCTTCTATGGTGGTTTCTGTGGAAAGAGCTAATGAGGTCGGGTAAGCAAGCTTTGGATTGGCTAGTTTGAGTAATTTCAGCAGGCTCTGGGATGTAGGGGCTGTCTCTAGTTGTCTGTTACCTGGCTCTGGAGTAATTAGGGCAGAGGAATAATGGTGTGGAGTATTGAGAGCCTTGTGAGAACCTAATAAAGGAGGTGGTTGGATGTATGGCTCATGGACTGGTTAGTTTGCATACAAAAGGTGTGTCTGTAGGCAAGTCCTTTACTATCTCTAGGAACTGACTAGCCCTGGGAGGGATAGTCACTCCAAGGTCAGGGAGATCCCAGATGTCAAAATCTCAGAATAAAAAGACATACTATAGACAGGTACTATGTTAGATGGTGAAAATGAGTAATATATAGTCCCTGCCTTCAAGGAGCTCACAGTCTAGAAGGGAAACAAGCACAGACATGTTGATAGAACAATGCAGCAAGTGCAATGATAGAGATGTACGCTGGGTATCAATATTAAAGATAGTCATCTAGCTCAAATAGAGGGTATTGGAAAAACCAGAAAAGAATTTCTTGAGGAAATGATGTAGAACTGAATGTCAAAATAGGTTTTATCTAGACAAGAAAGCTAATAAAGACAAATTCCTGCTGAGAGCAGAGCCTGAACTAAAAAAAAAAAAGGAAGCCAACAACATGGCTTATATGGTGAACTACAAAAATGTAGTGTTGGAATTTAAGATTGCAGGCAGTGAGCAGAAGGATTTGAGGTTCAAGTGGTAGGCAGAGATGAAGTCAAAAAGAGCTTTGTGTCTCTTGAGGCTTTGATTCTGGTTAGTTAGGCCAGAGTCTCACCGAGCGGTGTTCGGAAAAATGCTTAGGTACTGTGAAGTGGTAATAGTGGTTTTTTTAAGGAAGGCTTTGTGCAAGACTGTTACAACAGGGAAGAGATTGAATTCAACTCCCAGGTAACATGGTGTGTTTTCTTTTTCAGCTTTATTGAGATGTTATCGACAAATACAATGATAAGATATTTAATATGTATGATGTGATGATTCAATATGTATATAATTGTAAAAAGATTTCCCCTATCGAGTTAATTAAAATATCTATCACCTCACTAACTTTTCCCCTCCCCTTTTCTTGGTGAGAACATTTAAGTTCTGCTTACCTAGCAAATTTCAATTATACAGTACAGTGTTATCAACTACAGCCACCATGTACACACTAGACCCTCAGACTTCGCTCATCTTAGAGCTGAAAGTTTGTACCTTTTTACCAGCCTCTCCCTATGTATTCTTTCTTCCCCCAGCTCCTGCCTACCAATTTTTTACTCTATGTTTCTCTGAGTTTGACTTTTTTTCAGGTAACTCATCCCCTCCTCCCACTAAAAATTAAAAGTTAAAGCTGGTCAAATATATTTGAAAATCCCCACATATTCCATTCTTCTCAGAAATCCCTAATGAACATTGGCATATTAAAGGTTCTGAAAATTGAAAACAAATTAAAACAAAACTTTGCTTTGTTCAAGTCAGTGACTCCTAGACTTATCTGACTGCAAAACCTCTTTTCCCCCCTTACAACACAACACACATCTTGAGAAATGCTGCCAGCAAGTGGTGGTGCCCCACTGAACCATCTGACATTAGGGAAGAACATTGTTAACTTTGAATCTTGTATATTGCTTTATAGATTATTCCAGCTCTTAGAAAAGTGATAGGAATGGAGAGGCACAGATAAATTTAAGAATAATTTAGGAGCTAAAGCAGTGTTTTATAGATTAAACAGAGGTAGTAAAGCCAGATTATGGGGAAGACTATGACATTTTGGGTTTGAGGAGTCTGTCTGACCTTAGAGATATACACCAGGCAGTAAGGGTAGAACTTCTTTGTAAGAGCTGTATGTTTGAAACAGTAAGATTGTATTTGATTTCACCACGAAAGTTTGTTGAGCAAGAAAAGCATTGGACAAAGTACAGACCCCAGAGAAGGAAACTCAACTCCTAAGCAAGGAAAGAAAAAAGAGTCAAGAACATAACAAGCAAGAAATGATGAATAAAGTAGGAGGGGGGGTCTCAAAGGTATTGGTGTCATATAATGTGAGAGAACGGGAAGTTGAAACAAGAACTGATCAACAAATACCCATGTAACAGCAGGTTTAGAAGGCTTATAATGACTCACAGACCCAATGTTAAATTTTCAGTTTTGTAAGCCCATTGGCACCAAGTTGGTAGCTGAAATGAGCCCTGGTGAACATATTTGCACCACTGAAAGTGTAATACACTGCTAATCAAGGCTCCTTAACTCCTGTTCTTAGAAGCTGGTTGTTCAATATTTACTGGGTCACCACTGGAATAATGACTGGAAAAAGCTCTTTGGATTTCTCAGGTAGGAAGTCATTCCAGAGGGCATTCTCATGAGTGGTGGAAGCCAGATTGCGGTGGGTCAAGAAGAAGGAGGTATGAAAATGGAAAGGCTTTAATGAGAAAGGGAGATATAAATTATATTATAATCAGAAGATAATATGAACTTTGGGAAAGAAGAAACAAGCATATTTATAGCTGAGAGAGATATTTCCAATAAAGAAAGCAGAGCTGAAGCTACAAGATGCTACAAAGTGAAGATCTCAGGAGAGGAAGGAAAGGTTGGGATTTGAGGCACCCATGCAGGTGTTTAAGAATATGAGGAAACATGGTTTGTCATTCAAGACTGGAAGAAAGATGGAATCTCTAAAAATGAACAAATATTTGCCATTCAACCTGTATTTAAACTCATGGAACTTCACATTCGTTTCCAAGTAAACTGGGCTGCTTCTGACTTTGGAAGCTAACAATTGCTGTCACTTGTTTTTCTTTTGGGCAAAAGTCTGGATTTTTCCCTTAGCCACTCACATGCGACACTATTAAAAATACTCGTATTTCTGAAGAAATTAAGTGAAATATAACACATGTGGAAAGGAATATAAGTACTGAAATATTTAGGTCTATACTCCAATAAATTCCAATCATGGGTAATTTAGCTGTCCTAGATTCCAGATTTGGATGGGCAATGAACAAATCCAGTATTTATTTTGTTGCCCCCATTTATCCCACTTCTCCTGACATTTTCAGGCCCAGATTCAGGCTGCTATGACTGCTTATGTTAGTCAATTTTGGACAAAAGTTCCTCTCACTAAGGAATATGAAGTCAGGATCATGGATGTCATCTTGCTCTTATTGCCATTTCTAATCCTGGTAAGGAAAACAAATAATTGAGACTGGAGGGAAAGATTTGTATGTGCATTTTCTGAGCCAGGAGTGTGTCTTATTCATCTTTATATCCTCATTATCCATTTAATAAATATTTATTAAGAGTACAGTATTTTCTGGGCAAATTGCCAGAGGCTGACGATGAGGAGATAAACACACAGAGCTTTTAGTATAATGGGAGAGACATATATTAAGTAGCCACACAAATAAATATATATAATTACAAAAGGTAGTACGTGCTCTGAAAGAAAAGTGATGAGTTATATGAAATACTAAAAAAAGGATAAGCTGACTGAATTTCTAGAATAAGAGGGTCTCTCTTGGAGCTTTCTGAGTAGGAGTTCGGTAGGGAAAGAGCATTCTAGGAAGAAGAAACAGCCACTGAGAAGGACTTGAGGCAGGAAAGCTTCATAATCTTTAGGAAATAAAAGTAGTGTGAGAAGATCTCCTGAGAAAAGAAGGGCTTGAAGAGGTAGACTCTCTTAAATGTTTTGGGTTTTACTCTAGGTGCAATTATAAACCAATGAAAGGTTTAAGGCAAGGAAATGACGTAACCTAGATTATGTCTTTAAAAGATTACTCTGTCTGTGAAGTGCAGAAGGAATAGAGAGGAACAGAGAATTGAGGAGTCCACTCTGGAGGCAAGATTAGTTGATCAGGTGAAAAGGTAATGGTGACTTAGACTAAATAATTTGCCTTGGAGATTGAGAATAGGGCACTATTTGGATTAGATTTTCAGAGAAACTCCACTATTGCATTGCATTTGTTCATTACTTTATGTCTTATATAAAAAATAAGAAAAATAAAGGCACAAGAATTGGAAAATAAGAATCTAAAATTTTTTCATTTTTGCAGATGACACACCTAGAGACACCAAAAACCCTGCAGAAGAATTAGAAATAATGTGAGAGTTTATTAAGGTATCTAGTCAGAATACTTTATTTTAAAGTGAATAAAGGAAGAATTGAATACCGGAGACAGGTGGTAGCTAGAAAGTGGGAGAACATTGGTTAAAAAGATAAAAAAGAGAAAGGGAGAAAAAGAGAAAAAAAGAAAAGGAAAGAAAAGAAAGGAAGGAAAGAGGCAAAGACAAAAACCGTTGTATTCTAAGTACTTGAAATAGAAGGACATAACAATTGTTGGAAGGGGCGAACATTCATTAGTGTTATTGATGTGATGCAGTTCCTGATCTAGGTGTGATTTGGAAGTGGCTTATCAAAGTGGAAAAGGGAACATAAGCAAAGAGGAGACATTCAAGTTGTTGAATAACTGCTTGATGGGTCACCTAAGCTTGTGTTGAAATGACTGAAGATGGTGACAGGAGCTGAGGTAAAGGAAGCCTGAACCATCCAGTGGACATGAATGAGGAGCAGTAGATGATTGCTGGGGAGGGGAAAAGGCAGGTATAAGCAGACAGTTAATTTCCTAAGGAGCAGGAGTTTTACAAAAGGGAGAGGAAATAATGTGCTGGGAAGGGGGTGTTTAGGAGGGTCCTCTGTTGGAGAGGACTGCAGAAGAGACGGTATCCCTATGGGATATTTATGGCTCAGTCATGGCAAGAAATTGAAATGGTTATTTGGAGATGATAAAAGGAAGAGTTTGTTCATTTTAGATCAAAATTTTGAAGAGTGCCTGGCCAAGTGTCAGTGCATAGTAGTCGCTCAATACATATTTACTGATTGAATTAATAAATCAACCAGTTAATGATCAATGGGGTAGAGAAACCTGTACCATCTCTAGCCTATAATCCAACCTGATTTGCATGTTACTATTAAATGGCTATTTGATTCAGACTTCTTTAGCTCTGCTTTCTTGATTTTAAAACTCCATTCAGGCATCACGAAGACCCTCAGCTCTCAGTTGGAGAGAGAGTATTTTTAGAATTCTTTGTTTCTACATACAGGGGAGTTGTAGTCAAAAAGGATGAATTTCCTCCACATTATCTTGTAATTATTATTCTCAGAATGAGGTTCAATCTGATCCTTATATTTCTGCCAAACTGAAAGTATCAAATGCCTTTAACAAGTTCCTACTTATCTGTTTCTTATTTTTAATTTTCTCTACTGACACCCTTAAACACTTTTAATTATTTTTAAATTTTTATTTATTTTTAATAGTTCATTTTTGTTGTATTTTTTCATTACCATTTATCCCCCCAATATCTTCTCCCACCTCTACCCACCCCCTTCTCGCCACACTGTTGTCTGTGTCCATGAGTCCTTTTTATTTTTTTTCACATTTTTTAATTGTTGTTCAAGTACAGTTGTCTCCATTTTCTCCCCACCAGTCCCCAACACCACAGCCATTCCCATTTCTCCTCCTTGATCCCGCCCCGGTTTGGATTTGTCTATGTGTCCTCTATACATGTTCCTGAAAACCCCTTCCCCTTTTCTCCCCAGTATCCCTTCCCACCTCCCCTCTGGTTACTGTCACTTTGTTCTTAATTTCAAAGTCTCTGGTTATATTTTGCTTGCTTGTTTGTTTTGTTGATTAGGTTCCACTTATAGGTGAGATCATATGGTATTTGTCCTTCACCACCTGGCTTATTTCACTTAACATAATGCTCTCCAGATCCATCCATACTGTCACAAAAGGTAGGCCTTCCTTCTTTCTTTCTGCTGCATAGTATTCCATTGTGTGAATGTGCCACAATTTTTTGGCCCACTCATTTACTGATGGGCACATAGGCTTCTTCCAGCACTTGGCTATTGTAAATAGCTCTGCTATGAACACAGAGGTGCATAAGTTCTTTTGAATTGGTGTTTTGGGATTCTTAGGGTGTGTTCCCAGCAGTGGAATTGCTAGGTCAAAAAGCAGTTTGCTTTTTAATTTTTTGAGGATATTCCATACTGTTCTCCACAGTGGCTGCACCAGTTTGAATTCCCACCAATAGAGCACTAGGGTTCCCTTTTCTCCACATCCTCATTAGCACTTGTTGTTTGTTGATTTGTTACTGATGGCCATTTTGACAGGTGTGAGGTGATTTCTCATTGTGGTTTTAATTTGCATCTCTCTGATGGCTATTAATGTTGAGTATGTGTATAGGCCATGTATATATCCTACTTGGAGAAATGTCTATTCAGGTCCTTTGCCCATTTTTTAATTGGATTGTTTGTCTTCCTGGTGTTGAGTTGTATGAGTTCTTTATATATTTTGGCGATTAAGCCCTTGTCCAATGCATCATTGGCAAATATGTTCACCCATACAGTTGGTTCCTTTTTCATTTTGATGATGGTTTCTTTAGCTGTGCAGAAGCTTTTTAATTGGATATAGTCCCATTTGTTTATTTTTTCCTTTATTTCCCTTGCCCTAGGAGATATATTGGCAAAAATATTGCTACATGGGATATCTGAAATTTTACTGCCTGTTTTCTGCTAGGACCTTCATGGTATCATGCCTTATATTAAGTCTTTTATCCATTTTGAGTTTATTCCAGTGTATGGTGTAAGTTGGTGGTCTAGTTTCATTTTTTTGCACATGCAAGCTCAGTTCTCTGACCATCATTTATTGAGGAGACTATTTTTACTCCACTGTATTTGTTAGCATTTATTAAATATCACCTGTTCTTCAAAATAGCACACTATTGCCCTGCCTGCATAACTCAGCTGGTTAGAACGTCATCCCAATAAGCCAAGGTTGTGGGTTTGATCCCTGGGATTCACATATAAGAATCAACCAATGAATGAATAAATGGAATAACAAATTGATATTTCTCTCTCTCTCTCTTACTCTCTGTCTCTCTAAAACAAATAAACAAATAAATAAAATGTTCTCATTAATGACAAAGTAGCATACTATTTGTACTTAAGTAAATTTGCTTATATTTGCTTTTATACTGGGAGTAATGCAGCCATATTTTTCCTTTGGATTATCCATAGTACCTAATCTGCATGTTCTTCACTCATTCTCATTAGAATAGGATTTTCTGTCTTGCTCCAACACTTTTTCAGTCCTGAAAAAGTAAAGCTCCATTATACTCAGAAGGGTTTAGTCCCTCTCAACTGTAGGCAAGGAAGCTAAAGAGCTCTTAGTGAATTCTCTAGTTAACCCCAGTAAGACTGTCATATTGAGTAAACTTATTTATCTGCTGCTGAAATATGGATTTAATCTTATGAAGAAAACCTACACATAGGCACTCTGGCACGTACAGATCTATTCTTGCAGTGTTCACTGGGCATCCCTCTTGCTCTTCTTATTTGCACAAGGACCTGAGGCTTCCCCGAATTTCAACTTAAATCAAGGTTCTGGTACTCTGACTGATGTTTATTATTACTGTTCCTAGAAATTATGTCCCCCAGGAATGAGCTAAGATTTTGTCCCTAACCAGATATACCATTAGCAGTCATGATACCACCACAGTTCTGTTGCCTTTCTCTGTCCTCTGAGTTAAGCCACCCTTGATACCAAAACAAGTCCAGATCAATCCTGGGGTTACTCTACACAATTCTACATCTCAATTAGTTTTCCAAAGTCTGTTTCTGCCCATTGTAAATTAGCCTCATGCTGAGATCCCAGCATGCTAGGAGCTCAGAGCTTGTGCCTGTCCAAGATTCTTGTACTAAATTTACTCCCTAACCCTGAACTTTCTTCTTTAAAAATGTATGGAAAGAAAATGAGGTATTTCTCTATAAACTGGCTGAATATTTACCAGGAGGCTGCCCACTTTGAACACTTTCATTTATTTTATTTTAACTTATCTTTAGTAAGGATATATAATAACCTTTATACTATTTTAGATGTAATAGTAGCTTTAAAAACACCCTTGGTTTCCTACATCCCAAGTATCTTTAGTTTTCCACAACCATCATTGAAATCTGTGTATGATGGTTTTTAATTCTTGTTATTGTTGTTAAGTGTGTCCCTTCTGTGATGAGCAGTGTACATCAAAGCTTAATAGACAGATTGAAGTTCTAGGCTTTGAGTGCCCCCAACAAAGGTGGCTCAATCAAGACTGAAAGAGCCAATGCAAAGAGCTGATATATCCAAGGAATGTAGGTCCCTACTGGGAGCACTGCAGTTTTATAGTGCCTTTTTGCTTGAGGAGTTGCTGATTCAAATATCTATGAATTAACTGGGGGCTTTATTGCATTTGCAATGCAATGCTCAGTAAACATTATCATCATTGTGCATTATTGTCATCATCATCATTATGAGCTGACGTTCTTCAGTTATAGCTTACCCTTTTGTGAATACCGTACATTAGGAATATAGTCTCTGTGAATAAAGTGCTATGGGATGAAATAGAATAACCTTACTATAGTTGGTGGGTTTTAATTTCTTATGCACAACTTTGGTTCAGAGGATAAGTGAACCAAACAACATAGTAGGTGTCTATTCAACATACTAGAAATGCACTCTGTGAAAGCCTACTAAGAGCTAGAAATTGGAATGATGTTGTGCTCCTCAGCACACCCTTTCACTTCAGACCTGGAACAAGAATTCAACCATCACACAAGGGCACTTTTGCACAATGCACACATCCTGTCCAAGAACTTGCCTTGATTGAGGAGGAATAAAGAGTAACAAACCTGGATATATTTACTGAAGCTAAACTTATGGAGTGCTGCTCAGTGCTAGGTACTGTGACAGGCATGTTACACACAGGAGCACATTTATTTCTTTCAAAAACCCAGTGTTATAGGAGCTCTTATTGTCTTTTTTATAGATGAGGAAACTGAAGCTTAGAAAAAATAACTCATCATATATTATGAGCTACTAAGTGGCAGACCTGAGCTTTGAAACACTTCTTCCAGAATAAAAAATAAAAGAAAAAATGAACATCATCTAGAAGAGTCAGAGAAATCTCTGAAAATAACCTGTTGCAGGACTCAAAAGAAAATTTCAGAAAACTGTTTCTTCGATAGGCTGCAAGAAGACGTGGCCCCAATAAACTGGGAAAAGAAGCCATAGAGATACTTAAGGTAAAAGTTTAACAGAATACAAGGAAAATATGAAAAATAAAGGGAACCAGAATAAATCATCCAAGTTCTTATTTTTATGTGCATCTATTTCTAGACTATAAACCTGCCATTGTTCTATCTATCTTAGTGTCAGTACCACACTCTTGGTTGTAACTTTGTAAGACATTAATATGTGGTAGGGCAATACTGTCTTCATTTTCTTCAATATGCATTTACAATTTTAAAATCTCTCTCAGAAAAATGCAATAAAAAAGAACTTTCCCATTATGGTGAAGGGTACCTAGGAAAAACCTCCTGTAAATGTCATATTTAATAGTGTACTATTGAAAACGTGTCCTTTAAAGTTATGAACAAGACAAAGATGCTAGCTATCACTGTTTCTATTCAATATTGTTTGAGAGGTCCTACCCAGCAAGATAAAAAGAGAACTAAAAAATATAAAGATTTGAGAAGAAAAACAAAACTGGCATCAGAAGACATGATTGAAAGCACAGGAATTTGGAGGGAATCTACAGATTAACTATTAAAACTAATATAAATGCTCACCAACCTTCCTGAGTACAAGATCAACTATCAAAATAAATTACATTCCTATATAATTAGGAAACATAAATTTTTTTAAAGCTTCCATTTACAATAGCGATATCAACTATGAAATACCCTTAGGGCTTGAGGAGTGGAACAATAACAACCTAACCCCTCCCTACATCTGACTTGTGACTTACACCCTTGGAAACAATTGGAAGATAGATGGGGAAGTCAAGGAGAGGGCTTTCAAAACATCAGCATAGATCTAATCAAAGCCAGGGGTGGAGACTTGGGCATATCTACAGAAAGAGATTTCAAGTAGAGGGAATAGAAATTGCCAAGATTTCTGAGTAGGAGCGTGCCTAGTGAGCTGAAGCAGCATGGTAGTGAGGAAGCTGGTATGGCAAGAGCAGGGCGAAGGAGGAATGAAATGGTTAAAGTTAGGGAGGCCAATTCAGGGGCTATCTTTGGATGGTAGACGTGGAAATAGTAAGAAGTTTTGTTAAACAAAGATTCATGAAAATAATTATCTTAATTTGGCATAAATACTAAAAAAGAAAAGTTAAAATGCTAAAAATGAACATAGTAATAGGACATAATATGGCAAAGAATGAATAGCCCAAGACATAATTTCTTACATGTGATGGGAAAACACAAAGTCCTTAATAATTAGTGTCCACTCTGTTTGCCTCTGTGAACTGATTGATATTCATTCACAAATTTCAAAATAAATTCTAGTAAGCACTTAAAATTTAAGTATGTTGACTTAAAAATCTATTGACAGACAGCAAGAAAAGAGAAACTTCAAAATGGATTGAATTCATTCACTGGTCCAAAAGAGTAACACTTCATTCTGAGAGTCAGAACAATTCCAAATACTTATGAGTTAGAAAATAGAAATAGCATATTTTAATCTGGATAACATAAATCAAAATTTCCATCTAGTTTTTATTGTTGCCATTTAAAAATATTCCCAATGGGAGATTTTATGTAAAGAGTCTGGGAAACTGAAAAGAAAAGGCAAGCCCGTGTTGCCAGGGCCCAAGCAGCGACAGCAGTTCCTATAGGCAGGACACACACTGCCTGGGGGAGAGGGCTACAGTAGGAGGAGGGAAGAAAGAAAGAAGAAAAATGAGGGGTGTTGCAAGATACTACCCAGACACGGGTATAACCCCTTGGGAAACACCCCTAGAGGCTCCCAGAAATCTTTTCCAGAGACATCGCTAGAGGATAAAGTTTATACCTTCATACATTTCCCACTCTAAGCATTATTATATTTTTAAAAGTAGAGAAAACACCCCTGGAAATAAAGGCCATATTTAGAGATGCTTGAGCTTGAGAACTGAACAAAGCAAATGGTTGTTTACCTCTATAGACAACTCAAGGGTGTAAGTCACATTGATACCATCTGTGCCTGTCTCGTAACAAAAGGCCTTCTTCACCTTTAAAAAAGATGAGACATAGTTTGTGCAGAATAATTTGGGTCTATGAGCAGGGAGGGAGCCAAAATTAAATCCCTGTTGGCTCTTCCACTTACTTAGGTGTATGAGCACCACCTCAAGCTAACCCCTTTGTTCTCAGCTTTTTGTTGTGAACATTACATTTTAAAATATATAGTACCTTGAGCAATGCTTTAACAAATCTTTACTTTAATTAAAATAAACTACTGAAAAGAGAGGTAGCACCTTGAACAGTTGTCCTTAAAAAAGTCAAGGGTAGTTCTAAAGCTATATTAGTGAGGAAGTCAAGGGAAATGGAATCAAACAGTTTAAGCCTTGAGAACTTAAATCTTAAATGCCCCAGCAAATCTGTTCTTACCATTTTGCATGAAATCAGAATTAGCCATGAACATTGATGTTTCTTTTTATTTTGTTCCATTTGAATGGTGTTTCTGGTTTGGTCTGCCATCAAAAAGAATGGAGATAAGAATCAAGCTGCCTTTGAAGACGGGAGCACAATGCTGGTGATGAAAGAGAGGACCTGGGCCAAGGTAGGGCCTTGAAGTCCACCTGGTGTTTATGCCGAAACATATTTCCTAGGGAGACTCAGATTTGGACCGCTGCCCTGTGCAGAGTGCTCTTTCACTTCCCTGGCCTGTAAGGAACATCGGAAATGGGTCCTGGATGATTTTTTAAATGTGTTGAAGTGATACTGGAAAGCCCAGATGATGGCTGGGGATGCTGGAGAACCAGTTTTGGGGAATGTGCAGGAAGCAGGATGATAGGAAACAGCAGGAACTGTACTTGAATGCTGCCAAGGAACCACCTGTGGGCCAGTGGTATCCCTGCAGCACCCCCTCGGCCCCCCTTGGTGCCCTACACCCTTACTTCCAGGCACACGCTGCTGCCTCCCTGGCATTTAATTCATGTCTCTGGTAACTGTGTTGGTCAAGCTTAGGTCATACATCTGCCCCCAACTGCAAACAAGATTAAGAACAGAAGAGCTGAACTTTTCAGCAATGTTTCCCATACAACACTCACAAGATAGGGAATTCCTCACACAGAGGGATTCCAATGCGGGGCTGTCAAAAACAAAACAAAACAAAATCGCAAAATAGCCTCCTACGAACGTCCATGACACACCAGGTTTAAGGGGTTTAAGGTGCAGAATGCAGTTAATTATTGCTGAACTCAAAATATGGCAAAAGTGCCCATTAAACAGTGTTCAAACTCCATGGTTTCTAGAAAAAACAACAACTCTAGTTAGAAATGGTGGGCCTGTTCCTCAATTCTGCACTGATGTTCAAGAAGCTGTTGTGCCTTCATACCAACAGTGACACATGAAGAGCTATTTTGGGCCACTTCCTTTGACAGTGATTTTGTGGACACAGGTCCATGCACACCAGTGCCCCATTGTTGGCTGCTGTTGCTGCATGTGAGGGAACACACTGTCACACACCTTGCCGACCAGCCTCTGAACAAGTTCCAATCAGATCTTGGTGGGCAATGGTGGGACCCTTGAACATGGGCTTAAGGGAGAATGGCATGAAGTCAGTGTGCTTGAAATGACAGCGTGTGTGTGAAGGAAAAAGTAATCAAAAGGCCAAAGTAAAAGACCAAAGATATTTTCTTCCATCTTCACATTTTGTAAAATAGACATGGATGTTTATATTATTTGTAAGAGAGAGAAATCCCTTAGCAAAGCTACCTGCTAATCACTGACCACATGTAAACCAACCATGTACAATGCAGAAAATAAGGACACTCTAAATAAATCTGGATTGTTCCAAACAGCATCTATGCATATCTCATAGATTAAAATGGGAGAAGAAAAGGAAAATAAAGAAAAAGTATGAGTCTGAAGAAAGGTAAACTGTTTAAGCTATCTGGCACTTGATATCACGGCAATATCTAGCCAAGGGTATATATTATAGAGGTTCTGTGGGGTTTTCTCCTTTTTTCTTTTCCCAATGAAAGTGCATGTCTGGCAACCTTCCCATGATTTGTGGAATGCATCTAGAGCACTGTCTCTGCACTGGGTGGTCAGCCGACTCTCCTAAAGTTTCACTTGGCAGTTCCTTTTTAACAAAATTTAAGTCCCCGAAAGGCCTCTGGACCCTTCATGTGTTTTTCCTTCGCTGTTGCTCACAGCTGACTCATGTCAGTGGTCACTTAAAGTCTGTTTTTCTTGTTGTTTACTGACGTGTTAGAGATGTGTCTTGCAGATGGCAGATTGTTTTAATGTTGGCTTATAACACGTCATGTCAATCAGTTTGCACTTCAGATATACTGAGTGCCAATTGAGCTAGAGAAGGGTTAACGCTTGGCATGAGGTGTCTTTATGATAGTTGAAGAAAAAAAATAGTTTGGCCTTAACAAAACCCGTGCTTTCAAAAAAGAGGAAGTATTTTTTCAGAACACAGCAGTGGAGAGATAAAACTAGAATAATTCAGTTTAGCTACTTTGGCCTGGGGTTCTTCAACAGATGTGATAACAGAATGTAAATATTGATATCCAGCTGTCAGCCTATTGGCCTTCCTCACAGAGGTTAGGAGAACTTGGCTTCTCTTGCTGAGAGCTGGCTAAGGGCAGACAGGAAATTCAAAAGAGAATATATTTATCAGATTTTTTCCTTCTCAGTTTGAAGCTTTAAAAAAGAAAGAACACAGAGGAAATGCAGAGCTTCCTCTCCAATGGGTCTTGTTTGCTGAACTCCCACCTTTTTCATCTGTCACAGGTCCAAGGGCCTAAGCAGCTGGCTCCTCTGAGCATGTTTCTAATAGTTTAAATTAGACCTTGATGGCAAATACCCAACCTGACCTAGCCACAAGGCACAGAGCTTGACCTTGAGAGCTTCGGGTTCATCACCAGCCTCCTTGGCTCCCCCTGGGTCCTCTGTGTTTGCTTTCACCCACTCTGGTTTGCCTTCCCATGTACTGCGTGAGTGAGTCTTCCAAAGTGCCAGCCCTATCATGGCCTGTATGTAAAGCTTTCAGAGTGGGGCCTACTGCTTAGTGAAGTCTTTTCATTTGGTTTGCACTCTGACAATATGCAAATAAAGAAAATATTAGGTAATAATGAGTGCTATAATGAAATAAAACAGGACAGAGCGAGAAAATGACTGGGGCTAATTTATAGGGTATCAGAGAAAGCCTCGCTGAGAAGGCAATATTTTTACTGAGATGTGAATGAAGAAGCAGCCAGCTATATAAAGGTCTGAGAGAAGATAAATCTAAGCAGATGGAATAACAGAAGGCCCTAAAGCAGCTATTTGGAGAACACTGGAGTCCAGGGGAAGGAAAAAGAACTGGAGCCCACCCCATATTAGTGGCACTGGGCGTTATGGAGCCTTGAGCCTATGGAAAAGGCTTTAGATCTTATTTCATCAGTAATGATAGAATTTTAAGTAGGGGAGTTATATGATTTGTTATACAGTTTCTAAATATCTCCTTGGCTGCTATTTAGAGAATGAATTGTGTGTGTGTGGGGGGGGTAGGGAATGGAAGATATGATCTCAGTGACAAAATTGTCATAGCAGTCCAGGAAAGAGAGGCTGCTGGCTTAGGCTTGGATAGTAACAGTGGCAGGAGAGACAATGGATGGATTTAGGATGTGGTTTGAAGGTAGAGTTGACCCACCTTGCTGGTAAATTTGATGTAGGGAATGAGAAACAGGGAGAACAAGTACTATGATGGATGAGTTTTTGGCTTGAGCAACTGGGGAAATGGCAGTGCCATCTACTAATATCAGGAAAACTGGAGAAAGAACAGATCTGTAGAAGCGGACATGAAGAATTCTTATTTGGCCTTAGAAACTGTGAGATGACTATCAGAAACCAAAGTGAAGATGTTAAATAGGCAATTAGATGTGCTAGAGTTTATGTCAGAAACTCCAGGTCAGGTTGGGACTAGAATATAAACTTAAAAAGCAAAATGAAAAAGTTCTTAAATTTTTTTTCTTTTATTGATTCCAGAGAGAGAGGAAGGGAGGGAGAAAGAGAGGGGGAGAGTCATCGATGTGAGAGAGAAATATCCATTGAGTTGCCTCTCATACATGCCCCAACCAGGGACCAAACCCACAACCCAGGCATGTGCCCTGACTGGGAATCAAACCCACAACCTTGTGCTATGCAGGACAACTAACAACCAATTGAGCCACACCAGCGAGGGCAAATAAAAAAGTTGTAACAGAAAACTAAGATGACTCTTTCTATAACATTGAGTATTAAACAAAAATTTGTGATATCAAATATAATTTCAAATCATAAACAAAACAAAAAGACTGACTTGACTATATAATTTTTATTGAGGTATCATTGACATATAATATTATGTTAGCTTTAGGTGTATAACATCGTGATTTGATATTCATATATATTGTAAAGTGATCACTACAATGTCTAGTTAACATTCATCACCATACGTAGTTACAAAAATTTTTTTCTTGTGATAAGAATTTTTAAGATCTATTCTCTTAGTAACTTTAAATTTACAACACAGGATCATTAACTTTAATCACCATGCTGTACATTACATCCCAATGACTTATTTTATAACTGCAAGTTTGTACCTTTTGACCCCTGTTACCCATTTCCCACACTCCACCCCGTCATGCCACCTCTTGCAACCACGAATCTGTGTTCTATATCCATGAACTTGCTTTGCTGTTCGTTGTTAGTTTGGCTTTGTTGTTGTTCTTGTTGTTTATATTCCACATATGAGTGAGATTACATAGCATTTGTTGATCTCTGTCTGATTAATTTCATTAGCATAATACCCTCGAGGTCTACCCATGTTGTCACAAATGCCAAGATTTCACTTATTTTTATGGATGAATAATATTCCAATTCATATATATACCCACATTCATCGATACACATTCATATTGTTTCCATATCTTGACTATTGTAAATAATGCTGCAATGAACCTCGGGTGCATATATCTTATTGATTTTCTTTCTTTCTAATAAGTTCCCAGAAATGAGATTGCAGTTCTATTTTTATTGTAGTTCTATTTTTAATTGTTTGAGGAACCTCCATACTGTTTTCCATAGTGGTTGTACTAAATTACATTCCCACCAATATTGCACAGGGGTTCCCTTTTCTCCATATCGTCACCAACACTCATTATTTTTTCTTTTAGACAACAGCCATTCAGGTGTGTGGTGGTATCTCATTGTGGTTTTGATTGCACTACTTTGATAATTAGTGATGTTAAGCTCCTTTTTGTGTCCCTATTGACCACCAATATGTCCTTCTTAGAAAAATTTCTATTCAGATCCTCTGCCCATTTATAAACAGAATTTTGTTGGTTGTTTGGTATTGAGTTGTGAGTGCTTTATCTATTTTGAATATTAACCTCTTATCAAACATATGAGTTACAAATATTTTTTCCCATTTAGTAAGTTACCTTTTCATTGTGTTGGTGGTTTCCCTTGCTGTGCAGAAGCTTTTTAGTTTGAAGTAGCCCTGCTTCTCTATTTTTGCTTGTGTTGTTTTGCTCTTGGTGTTATATCCCAAAAATCATCACCAAGACTAACATCAAGGAGCTTACCATCAGTGTTTTCTTTTAGGAGTTTAATGGTTTCAAGTCTTACATCCAAGATGTTAATCCATTTTGAGTAGATTTTTGTGTATGGTATAAGATAGTGGTCCAGTTTTTCCAACACTATTTTCTTTAATCCTCACCTGAGGATATGTTTTATTGATTTTTAGAGAGAGAGAGAGAGAGGACATCAATCAGTTGCCTCCCATATGCACCTGACCAGGGATTGAACCCATAACCTAAGTACGTGTCCTGACTGGGAATCAAACCCACAACCTTTTTTTAAAAAAGATTTCGTTTATTTCATTTTCAGAGAGAAGAGAAGGGAGGGATAAAAAGAGGGAGAAAAACATCGATGTGAGAAAGAAACATCAGTTGGCTGCCTGTTGGGTGCCCCTAACTAGGGACCTGGCCCACAACCCAGGCATGTGCCCTGATGGGGAATTGAACCAGTGACCTTTTGGTTCACAGGCCAGCACTCAATCCACTGAGCAACCCAGCCAGGGCCCAACACCATTTATTGAAGAAACTTTGTCCCACATTATGTATTCTTGGCACCTTTGTCATGCATTAATTGACTTAATATCCATGGGTTTATTTCTGGGCTCTCAGTTCTGTCCCATTGGTCTGTGTGTCTGTTTTTGTGCCAATACCATACTATTTTTGATTAATATAGCTTTAAAATATAGTTAGAAATCAGGGAGCATGATGCCTCCAGGTTTGTTCTTGTCTCTCAAGATTGTTTTGGCTATTCAGGGTCATTTGTGGTTCCATACAAATTTTAGGATTGTTTGTCCTATTTCTATGCAAAATGCCATTGAAATTTGATAGGGATTATATTAAATCTACAGATTGCTTTGGGTAGTATCAACATTTTAAAAATATATATTCATCCAGTCCTTGAATACAAAATATCTTTCCATTTATGTGTGTCTTCAATTTCTTTCATTAATGTCTTACAGTGTTCAGTGTACAAGTCTTTAACCTGCTGCTTGATTAAATTTATTCCTAGATATTTTATTCTTTTTGGTGCAATTGCAAATGGAATTGCTTTTTAAATGTCTCTTGCTGATAGTTTATTACCGGTGTATAGAAATGAAACAGATTTTGGGGTATTGACTTTGTATTCTGCAACTTTATTAAATTCATTTATTTTAACAGTTTTAGTGGGGTTTTTAGGGTTTTCTGTACACAATACCATGTCATCTGCAAACAGTGAGAGTTTTACTTTTTTTCCCCACTTGGATGCCTTTTCTTTCTTTTTCTTGCCTAATTGATGTGACTAAATCTTCCAATACTGTGGTTGAATAAAAGTGGTGAAAATGGGCATCCTTGTCTTGTTCCTCATCTTAGCTTTCAGCTTTTAATCATCGAGTTAAGATGTTAGCTGTGGGCTTATTATATACAGTGTTTTTAATGTTACGGTATACTTCCTCTCTACCCATTTTGTCAAATGCTTTTTCTGCATCTATTTAGATGATTATATGATTTTTATTCTTTATTTTGTTAATGTGGTATATCACATTAATGTGTTTGAAGTTGTTGAGCCATACTTGTATCCCTGGAATAAATCCCACCTTTACCATGGTATGTGATCCTTTTACTGTATTATTGAATTGAATTAGCTAATATTTTCTTGAGGATTTTTGCATCTGTTTATCAGGGATATTGGCATGTAATCTTTTTTCTTGTAGCATGCTTGTATGTTTGGTGTCAGGATAATTCTAGCCTCATAAAATGAATGTAGAAGTATTCTCTCATCTTTTATTTTTTTGAATAGTTTGAAAAGAATTTGTATTCATTCTTTTTTGAATGCTTGATAGAATCTACCAGTGGAGCCACCTGATCCTGGACTTTTGTCTGTTAGAAGATTTTTAATTACTGATTCAATAGCCTAATAGTACTTGGGCCATTCAGATTTTCTGTTTTTTTTCATGTTTCAGCCTGGATAAGTTGTAGTTTCTAGGAATGTATTCATTTCCTTGTAGTTGGCCAATTTGCTGGTCTATAATTCTTCATAGCTATCTCTTATGATCCTTTGAATTTCAGGTTGTATCGGGGTATTAGTTGTAACATCTCCTCTCTACTTTCTCATTTTACTTATTTGAGTTCTATTTTTTTTCTCGTGCAGTCTAACTAAAGGTTTGTCGATTTGTTTTTCTTTTCAGAGACCAAACAAATTGTTTTGTTTTCACAAAACAAGCTCTTAGTTTCATTGATGTTTTCTAATGTCTTTTTAGTGTCTTTTTCATTTATTTCCGCTAAGACAGTTGTTTTCTTTCTTCTACTAACTTTTGGCCTTTGTTCTTTTTTTTAGTTCCTTGAAGTGTAAAGTTAGGTAGTTATTGGGGATTTTTCTTGTTTCCTTTTTTTAAAGATTTTTTAAATTTATTTTTAGAGTGAGGGGAAGGAATGGAGAAAGAGAGGGAGAGAAACATTGATGTGAGGGAGAAGCTTTGATCAGTTGCCTCTTGTATACTCCTTATCCAGGGACAGAACCTGTAATATGTGCTCTGACTGTGAATCAAACTGGTAGCTTTTCACTTTGTGGGACAACACCCAACCAAATAAGCCATACAAGCAGGGCAGGTTTCTCTTGTTTCTTTTTTTTTTTTTAAAGATTTTATTTTTATTTATTTATCTTTAGAGCAGAAGGGAAGGAGAGAGGGAGAGAAATATGAATGTATGGTTGCCTCTCATGTGTCCCCTGCTGGGAACTGGCCTGCAACCCAGGCATGTGCCCTAACTGGGAATCGAACCGCGATCGTTTGGTTCGCAGGCCCGTGCTCAATCCACTGAGCTACGCCAGCCA
>PVKM010001961.1:0-70183 GCA_004027735.1 Carollia perspicillata
TTCACTAATATAAGACTCTAAAAGACCCTGTTTTTTATTGTCAACAGTCTAAGACTGGACAAGTTTCATGAGATCACATGATATGATAAAGCAGAATGACTTCAGAGGATCTCTGAGTTAAATGATACCGGCTTCAAGAAGACTGTAGGGCCCAGATGTCCAGTGTGGCAGACCACCTCGTTAATAACATGTACTTTACAAAACTCTCATCGTAATTTATTCGATAGACTGCTAATATTTTTCTGAGAACTGTTTTTCAGTAACGTCAAAGCCCCTGTCCATAATTTTACTTTTTTATGTGATGGACCCAAATGGCTAATACCCAAACCATTTCCACCCAGGGCAGCAGTGTCTACCTGTACTTCTGGTGCCGGTGCTCCACAGTTCATTAAACTTTTCCCATCACTATGGCATTTAGTATTCTTGAAAGCTATGTGATATAGGCACTGATATTATTTTTATTTTGCAGGTGAGAAATTAATGATTGGGAAGTGAGTGTAAACAATTTTTCAGAATCAGTTATAACTGAGAAGGGAAGAAAGCATTAGTGAAATACCTAGATTTGCAGGCCCCAACCTTTTTGGCACCAGGGACTGGTTTCGTGGAAGACAAGTTTTCCAAGATGGGTGGGGTGGGGTGGAGGATGGCTTTACAGCTTGCCACCAAATGCAGCTTAAGTGTCACTTATCCCACTCCGGGTTCTGATATGAGTCTGCAGGCAATTGATTGATGATAGTAGTCTGTGTGGTCACACCTCTCGGCTAATGGTAAACCTATATTTGCAGCCACTCCCCAGTGCCAGCATCCCTGCCTCAGCGTCACCTGAGGTCATCAGGCATTGGATTCTCACAAGGAACGCACAACCCAGATCCCTCACAGGCTTAGTTCACAATAGGGTTAGTGTTCCTAAGAAAATCTAATGCTGTAGCTGACCTGAGGGGAGGCACAGCTCGGGCGGTAATGTGAGTGATGGGGTGTGGCTGTAAATACAGATGAAGCATTGCTTGCTCACCTGTCACTCCCCTCCTGCTGTGCAGTCCAGTTCCTCACAGGCCATGGATTGATAGTGGTCCATGGCCCTAAGGCTGGGGACCCCTGACCTAGAGGATTTGCAGAATTTACAGGACGATGGTATCTCAAAGGCTTCTGTGAGATCACCCAATATATTATACTTAGAGGTTTCTATCACTAATATCCTTCATAAAAATAGAAGAATGTTTTTGTATGATTACAGCTATTAAACAATTTGACTTTGTACGTAAATTTAGAGGAATTCGTATAGGTTTTTTTTTTACCTAATTGTTTTAGGTAAATTATTTTTAAGTAGTGGGAGGAAGAACACAATTTATAAAGTGGCTTTAGCCATTTTTGCAAAAATAAAAAGCATCTCAAAAATTTGCACAATAAAAATGAAATACTGCGTTAGTTTTTCCCACCGTCCAATGAATTCTTCTGCTCTTGGCTTCAGAACACCAGGGACTCTGAATATTCTCTGACAGCTAAAAAGGTGAAGATTTATGGCAAAGGAAATTATTTCTGAGAAAGGTACTCCACGTTGCCTTTGCCTGTGTGTTCAAATTATAAACAGGACTCAGGGGTGCAGTCACTATAATAGCTCTGTGCTCCTTTTTTTTTTAAGAAAACAGAAAATGTTCACTTAGGAACTACTGCTTGTGTTTCTGTTAATGAATTTTCTAAGCTTGAATGATTTTAGACAGGATATTTATATTCCTTAGTTCTATTAGGCTAAGAACGTAGAAAAATATGTTTGATTAAAGTATCTAAAGTGCTACATTTATGCAGACATTTAATAAAAATACTCTTACTACCTCCAGTAGGAGAAATAATAATACATTTTACAGCTAAAGATTTGAGGAGGATTCACAATCAAGGGGAAAACAGCCACCAAATCCTATGTTCCTAGGGAGAGCAGCATTAGCCTTCTGTATTCAAGTTTAGTAATGACGTTGAAGCATCAATCAAAAACTCTTTGCACGAGAGTTAAAATTGTGACACACAGTACCCTTGCTCAACCCACATGAATGAACTTGGTGTTTTAGTTTTCATTTTTTATATTTATTTTATTGTATTTTTTCCATTATAGTTTACCCCCCTGTCTCCCTCCCCACCACGATCACATCATTGTGCTTCTCCATGAGTCCTTCTGTTTCCTTTTTTTAGCCATTTGGTAAATATTTATAGAAATGCATTGTTTAACAAAGACACATAGACTGTGACCTTAAAGTAATAACAGTTTTGCATAATAGATTATGAGTCTTATACCTTGAATACAGCTTCAAGGTTATCAATACCTTTGGTCAGAAATTTACTTTTATTTTTTTTAATATTTTATTTATTTATTTTTAGAGAGGGGACGGGAAGGAGATAGAGTGGGAGAGAAACATCAATGTGTGGTTGCCTCTCATGTGTCCCCTGCTGGGGACCTGGCCTGCAACCCAGGCATGTGCCCTGACTGGGAATCGAACCGCGACCTTTTGCTTCACAGGCCCGTGCTCAATCCACTGAGCTATACCAGCCAGGGCAGAAATTTACTTTTAGATATGGCTTTTCACTCCTGGAAATATTTTAAAATTAATTCATTAGCAAATTTATATTACTTAATAAAGCTTAAAAATTTTTAAAGCTCTGAATTTGAAATTGTCTACCCATCACCTTCATGTCTATCTGGTTATTTAATTATTAGACCCAGCTAGTATTACAGCTGGCTGTTCATACTTTATGACGATAGTTTGCACCTGAAGGCTTCTTGCTTCCGATGCGGCTTAGCAGTTCTGAAGATTATGAAAACATGCTACTTATGTAATAATATCTCTAGAAATTTATCCCATAACAGAATATTTTCTTGAACTACCATGTTAGGTTAAGTATACGTTTACCTCATTGAACAAGAACTGGTCTTTGAAAGAGTTTCAGAAGGGATTACTCTCTGAAAGCTAAACGTAACATAGAACTTGATGAGAATAAGCTGTAATTAGTGAATAATGAGGATTTGTTGCCTAGACTAATGTGTTTTTTTTTCTAGAGATTTCTATATCAAACATCCTGTCTCTCTATTTGAAGTGGTAACTGTGTCAAACATATTTATTTTGAGAATTACAAGCAATGTTCTTTTTAGCTTCATATGCAACTTTAAAATCTATTTCCTGTCTTTATTATGGGTGGGTATATCTTTTTTTAATTTTTATTGAATTCATTGGTGTGACATTGGTTATTAAAATTATATCAGTTTCAGGTATACAATTCTATAATACATCATTTATATATTTCTAAAGTTTCTTTTGGGAAAGGAGATCTCCAATATATTTAACACATGTTTTGATGAATTGAACCATAATGCGGAATTAGAAATGTGGTAAACAGTGAACTACCTCAATTCATAATTAATGAGACTGGAAATTCCCTGAAGTTTGCATATGCGGAAAGTATCAAATTCGATAGGAAAAGCCCCTTTGTTACTAAAAAAAAAAAGCTGAAAGCTTGGCTTTCCTCTTTGAGAATAATAGTTAACAAATAGTGTTGCATGTGGACGCTTTATTTTATCCAGTTGAAATAAGATAAATTAAGACAGTTATAATGAATTGTTTTGCAAAGCTAACCATTCTCTGTAACCCTTTCTTAAAACCATGCTTCATACTGGCTTAGCTTTAAAATACCATTTTATGAAATGATGTTAATATTAGATGCATTAGTCCTTTTCAGTGTCCTACCTAGAAAAATTAAATTTGGCGACCTTGTGTCAATCCCCTTTTAAGTGGAACTGGTTGGTTGGAAAACTGGATCAGGTATTTAGATGTGCAGAACTGGGAGTAAAAGTGGAGGGGGTGGGGTAAAGAGGCCGAGACAGAATCTAAAGAGGAAAGGACTGGAATGTAGAAAAATGAATTATTTTAAAGGCGGAATTAGCAAAGTATCCATTGGAAAGACATGAGGTTAGATTTAGGGATGTATTTGTTTGTTCACTCAGCTACCATTCCTTGACTCTGTGAATGGGGCTTTAAGGCAGTTTTCCAAATGTGCCGATTCCTAAGAATTGCCCGTATTCTTGTCACACACGTTCTTAGCAGGAGGGGCTGTGGATCTGGAAATGCTGAGAACTGCTCCTTGAGAAGATGGAAGATATGTTAGATTTTGTCTCTGTTTTTGAGCAATTTATGTCTCTCTTCATCTCTCTAAGCTTCAATATTTTATGTACAATATGGATAATAATACTTTGCCAATTTTTAAAAGGAAAATGTTTTCAGAGAGCTTGTAAATTGATTAAAGATTATAATTACTAGTATGTGTGTATATGGGGGATAGTGGTGACTTCAAGAAAGAAAGGAAGTGGACATATATAAAAATTATTTTTTAAGATTTTATCTTCTCAAAGTTTGGTTTTCCAAGTTTACTATTTGGGTTTTATTTATTACGAGAATGTGAAATATTTCTTGATATATCTGTTTTACTTTTCTTATTCTTTCTGTTCTCTGAACCAATGATTCAAGTTTTATATATCAAATTATAAACTCACACTTTCAGCAGTTTGATTGGACATTTATTTAACTTAACCACTTATGTGCCAGACAAGTGCCGCTCACAGAACCTCAAGTGGCCAACCACTGCACCCTGCACTTGAGTGGAGAGGAGTTTGCTGACCGAAACAATAAACAAATGAATCTTAAATCTGACCCCATCTCTTTCCCATGTACTGACTGTGAAAAATCTTGTTTTCTCCTTTGTAAAGACATTTGGAGAAAAGTCGTTCAACGTTCCCCTTGGTAGTTACGTCTAGATTTTTGTTTTATTCTTTGTGTTAATCCCTATTCAGAAAGCTTTTCCCTTAACTTGACCCTGTGTCTCCCATGCTGTAGTTTAATATGGGTCTGCATTTATACTTGCAGGCCATTTTTATTCAAATAAACATGTTGCCTTTTGTAATGGTTTGCAATTTCCTTTCTGTGACAATTAGCTGCTTTTAGTAAACATTTTTTTTTTTTTTTTGGTTCATTTAGCTGCAGCAACAGAAGAACCAGAAGTGATTCCAGACCCAGCAAAGCAGACAGACAGAGTGGTGAAAATAGCAGGAATTAGCGCTGGAATTTTGGTGTTCATCCTCCTCCTCCTAGTTGTCGTATTAATTGTAAAAAAGAGGTAAGGCCTAGTTTTGTTCTGTTTCACTCACTTACTTATCTCACTAGATATCAACCACTTTTTTGTTTCTTCAAGCTCTTTTAAATTCAAGAATGTAGAAGAATTGCATTTTAACCATGTTGTCCGCATCTGAGCCTATTTCTCAGGCTTCTTTTTTATTGGTTATTTGCAGTTTAGTTTCAGATATAAATATCTGTTTTTGTCACATTAGCCTTGAAATTAGTATATGAATTTAAATTTCTCAAATGCAAAGATACTTGAGATACCAGTTTATCTCGAATATCAAGTGTTGTTTATTCAGGATGACAAAATAAGAATTTATCATAATATTTGGGTTATGGTCTATGAATTATTTTGTACTCTTCTAAATACGCGCTATAAATAAGATATAAGAAGAATGTAAACATTATTTTGTGAAGTTGTACATTAAATATTCACTGAGTATTTTGGCATTTCCATATGAAAGGTCAGTTTTTTAGAATTTGAGCAATAGTCATTTCTAATATATCAACTAATATTGTCATCTTCTAGAATAATATGCAGGTATCAAGACCCACTAGAATTTCAAATGAACTCTAGCTTGGAGGTTAAGTTATACTCTTTCTAAAACATTTTAAAAGTGTACACTTTTTATACTTTGAACTTTGTTTTATTCTGTACTGTGTCATTGTCTGTCAGGCATTGTCTTAGAAAATAATACAACTCTCATCCTTCCAATCACATGCTTTAGATAATACCACAATTGGGAAGGACTTCTAAAAAAACATCTTTACATGTGGACTACAGCTCAAAATAGTTTTGTGTATAGAAGTGTTTGTAATTTATAAATTATATTGAATAATATAATGAATGGTATTGATTATATTATTAAATCATATACTATACTATTGTGATTATTATTTTATACTCCAAATAAATCATTAACAATATAGATAAGATTCATTCTACATGTTTAATGATTCCATCAGAGTTTATTTTAATATATTGCCTCTTTACAATTATTTCCTGGAGATATATATGTTGGAGAAGACACATCTGCATTAGAAACATTAGGTATGCATTATAGTATTCTGTGTTAAATTAGCTACATACGTGCTTTCCCCAATAGTGCTTTCTCTTTTTGCTCTTGTCTACCTCTGTGGTTGGAAAATACATCCTATTCGAGAAGGGAAGATTTAAGTATTTAGTAATACAAATTTGCCAGTCATGATCAATAAAAGTATTGAATATAACCTCCAGATCTTATCTCTCTTTATACTGTAAATTTATACTTGGAGGGTTAACTACACCAAACAGTGTAAGAGAGGTAATTCAACTGTGCTTCACAATTAAAATCAGTCCAGTCACTTCAGATTGGACATAGCCTCTGATTATGTTCTCATTTAGTTAAAATTGAGTTAAATGATCAGTTTTATTATGTACTTGAGAACAGTTATTTGTTATTGGAGTCTTCCTCAACCATGGCTTTCTGTTTTAGAAATAACAAAAAAATGTAAAAATAAGCCTCAAGAAGAACACCCAAACAATCTCTAAGCATGATTGGGGGGGTGGGGATATGCTCTGACAACTCACTATAACTGCAAAATGTAAGAAATTCTTTTCTGGTTCATATTTTAAATGGTTGAATAAATGAGCCTCAATTAAAATGTTGAATGTTGGAGTTTTCATAGTTATGCTTTAATTGATTGCCTTTTGGTAGGGAGTATTCTAGGGCTTTTGTTTCTCTTCCTCATCACCTCCATGACTAGGAAATTTACAATTTTATAGATAAAGTTACATATTTAGATATATTCCATTATAATATATAACTAAATTACTTGAATCCCTTATGCATCTAAGCAACTTTTTAATGCCTTTTACTCATATGTTGTGTGCCGTACATTTATCCTATATGATTTAATCACAACTATGTTTATTATATATACACAAAATCATACATATTATAACAATATTGAATAACATCAAATTTAGGGAAGCAATTTCAGCATATAACACACTTAACCTTTTAATGCACAAATATATAATAAAAATAATGGAAAGGCAAAATATTTTAGTCTTTTATTATCTTTATTTTATGAGAAATTATTACGTTTCTCAAGATTTTATCCCTCACTGGGAATACTAATATACATAGTTATATTTCTCATGTTGAGAAACATTCTGTACATTTTTGGTTGTTGTGTAAAGAACTGGTTTGGAATTCAATTTAGTAAAATTCTACAGCTGAGGGCATATATAAAGTAAGTTTTTAGGCTAAGAAAAGGGATATTGCATCTTTCAAAACGCAATGCCATTTTTTAATTTAATTGCTTTTGAATTATTTCCAAATGTATACCATTATTTCATTGGTTATGTATTATATTTTAAATGCGCAGCATGAATAATTTAATAATTCCAAACAAATTTGAAATTATGTTTCAATACAGTAAATGTCTGTGTATGATATCATGGTCACATACATCTACTGTAGACATATTGTGTATGTATATAGTGTGTGGTGCATATGTATATTCACTTAATATATGTATGTACCTGTGTACCATTAAGATATAATGACTTGTTTATAAAAACTGTAGCTGTCATTCTGCATATATTCTATATTAACCTAATAGGTCTTCATGTTTTATATCTAAAGAAAAATAATCAATTTAGTGTACAAGTTCTATACACAGCTGTTCCATCTGTCATGGCATTTAGATGGTGATGGATGATATGCCTAACTGCATGTCAAAGATACACAATCCATTTACTTTTTCTTTTTTTCGTTTTTGGCTACAAAAGAAATGTCAGCATGTTATTTTTTCCCAAATTATGTATTTTAAATTTTATTTTTCTATTGCATATCCGTCTAATTGCATGGCAAAAGGTATCTAACCAATGCATGAGCAAATTGAAATGCAAACCAAAAGAAAAAACATTGATTTTATTTTATTTCATCTTAATTTTAACGCACATTTTTCTGCTTTATTGAATGTGACGGAGTCACGCTTTTCATTCACCATTGCTTCTCTTTTTCCACTGTCTGTGATTTGCTTGCCAGGAGGAGCTACTATTCTTACTCCTACTACCTGTAAGTAGAAAATGGGTGATATACAACTTTACATGTGTTAAAGATGCAATATCCCTTTTCAAAAACAAACAAAACAAAAATGAAACAAGAAAAGCCAACAGGATGTTTACGATTTTAGTGACATTTCAAAACATGTTTTTTTTTCTAGACTCAAATTATAAAGTTTACCTATTAAATTATTTGTTAATCTTTTTAAAAAGGGATATTGTATTTATGTATATTCAGCTACTTCTAATTTTAATTTTCAATTTTCCATAAGTAGCTTTAGTCTGCAACCCAAAACATCATTTATTTACTTAAGTCAAACCTGTAACTGATCAATATGATACCTCATTCATGTGGTAGGGATAGTGGTTGTAACTCACTAATCCGTATCTTTATGTAACACTATTATATTTGACAAAAAATATAGAAGTGATGTGGTCATAGAAGAACAAACAAAAGTGCCTTTCACAGGATTCAAGTCATGTCAGAACTTACTGTGAAAACATTCATCCCCACAATTCCAGAAATCCAAGATGGGTATAACTTGAGAATGAACACCTTTGGTCTGGCCATCTAGGCCATCAGTATGCTCTTGTGAAAACAAATGGGTAAGATCATAATATTGCAGTGGCAAAGAAATAAAAATTCCTTCTTAGAGAAGAAAATTATTATTTCTTTTTAACTTGAATAGGATTATTATTTTTTAAAAACCATGGCCAGTGGGGGGAGGAGTCTCTTCTACCTACTCAAGACATACGTGTGTGTCACATATGTCCGTTTCTCTCCCAAAGTCTTAGCTCATTCTGTAATTAGGTATGAAATACTAGTTTGAATAGGGATTTAGATTATTGTCCACCCTATTTCCCTAGTCATTTTCAATGGATTACCTTGGAGGCCAGGACATTCGTCCAGTCCGAAGGAATAAGACAACAAAGTACTCGTGGACATTGCTTGAGCAATACTGATCCACCAACTTTCAGGCTTAATTAAGGATTGTGGTTGTGTATGTTTGATTCCCACAGTGTTTGTTTCACTAGGTAAATTTAAGCTAGCTTTACAACAAAATTTGTTGAGTCTTAATGACTGAAGCAGAATTCTGGCAACCTTTTTAAATATTATAAACATTTGCCTTCTTAAAATCCACTAAACAAGCAGGTGTAAACTAACAATGTTCCTCGCTTATCATGATGAATCATAATATCCTTGTTAAATCATGTTGGGTGAAGCCAAAGGTAATTAACTGTACCATTTCATACAATGATGGAGCACTTTCCCTCTTTATAGCCCACCCATATGTCCACCTGCAGAAGTGTATGCTGTTGGCTGCTTTGATAATGAAAGTCATTTGCACATCTGTCAAACTCAAGTAGTTTCCAAATGAATGGCTTAACTGTCCTGAAGTGCACATTATATATGCTTGTTGCTCAGAGGGAGACAAAGCATCAAACACAGAAATCATTAAGTATTTTACTAAGAGAACATCAATAAACTTTCTATTAACTCTCTCTATATTCATAATACTAGAGTAGGGTTGCCTTTTTAGTGGATGGATAACATTCCAGTGTCCTATGCTAGGCAGTACGTTATGATACTGTCGTTATAATACTTAGGAACACTGGAATCATTAATCATAATTATAAAAAATGTCATGGAGATATGCTGTTAAAAGCTGCTTAAACATACCTAGTGACGCTAATCTGAATTTGAGGATTTTTTAAAAATAAAAGCAATAATACATTAAATTAGAATTTAGAAGTAAGTCTGATGTGACTTTTGAGCTAACATTCATTGACATCATCATAGTAACTCTCAGTTCTCAACCAAAACACTTAATGCTGTTGTTAATTTTTATTTGTTTTGTAATAACCTGAATTAAAGTCTACCTCGCAGTGTTGTTGTGAGAATTAAGTTATTAGTATTAGAACAAAGCTGATGATGGTTGGTTGGCAGATGTTAACAAACATATAGTCCCCTGCAAGCTGACAACTGATTGAGGTTTGTAGATGTGAAAAGTCAAGATCCTTCATTGCCATGAAAATTTTCATCTGTCATGAATTTGACAAACCCATTACTTTATATTTTTCCTTACTCATGAAACATGTATAAATTAAAGATTTTTAAAGTAAAGCCTCAAAGTTTATACATGTCTTTTCTATTTGCTTTGAACTTCCCATCTTCAAAATCTTAACTTTTTTAATTTGTATTTCAAGTAATTATTTTTATCTAATTTAATCTCTTAAATTTTTAGAGAAATGAATTTTTCTTTCTTCCTGCCCAGCAAACAAAGACTGAGAGTTACTTCTTAAATGATCTAATTTGCTGTTTCAAAATTTTAAAATGTCAAAAATGTGTGCTGCATTCACATTCCTCTTCTCAAATTTGTAACAATTAAGTTTTAACTCATAAATTAAGTAGATGCTTTTATTATAGTACACTTTATAATGTGGCATTAATAAATGTCAGCAACTGGATATAGTATAAGACTATAGGGCCTGGAGACAGGTCATTTTTCACTGCTTATTAGATAAGTAACCTTGGGCAAGTTATTTAACTTGTCTGAGCCTCAATAAACTCATCTATACAATTAGAATTCTCATGCCTTTTCAGCGAGGCAGTCTGAGAATTAATTGAATTAGCAAAGGAAAAGTGCAAAGCATATAACAGGCCTAATCCATCCATTCAGCAAGTATTTGAATACCCGCTATGTGCCAGACACTGCTCTAAATGTGAGAAATATGCAGATGGGTCTTCCCTTCGTGGAACACACAGTGGGGAAAACAATTAAAAGCACATTTGCAATGATATGTGATGAGCGTTATTAGAGGCAGAAAACATTGTGTTTTAAACACACCTAGCAGGGAAACCTAACCTGAAACAGGTTGTTGGAATCAGTCAGAGAAGCCTCCGTGTTGAGGTGAAAGAGAATACGAGTTAACCAGATCTTAGAGGTAAAAGAACATTGTAGGTCAAAGAAGAAATATGCTATAGTACACCACAGAGGTAAGTTTGAAAAGTGGTCTATGAGCTAAATAAAATATGACCTGCTGGTGTTTAATTTGCTTCATGCACTCTTTCAAAAAAGCAAAAGCAGTTGGAAAAATCCAAAAATTTAACATAAATATTCAAATTCATTACTTCTCTTTAAATATACCTTAAAAATCAGAAGCTCAATACTGGGATCAAATGCCAACAGCCACCTAGAGAAGTCGCCCTGAACTGGTATCCAGTTCTCCCCCATCCCCACCCAAACAGCGTCCTGCCAACTGGCAGCCACGTGCGTTTACAGTTCCTATCTGAAACCTGTAGGTTTTTATGGGGATTTTACTGCCTAGCCTAGAAAAAAAGAGATAACTTTTTCATTTTCAATGAATAGAGCAAAATTGCTAATAAATGGTGGTGGTGGTGGTGGTGGTGGTGGTACTGATGGTGTAGTTAGTAGTAGTAATGGTGGTGGTGGTGATAGTAATTCTTATTATACTTTGGTCATTGTTTTCTTACTACTAGTACTATCATTAGCATTATTTCTAAAGAAAAATAGTAATGCTATTTTGATCTTTAAAGCCTAATTTATGACTGTCTTATTTAGGTGTCACATCTGCTGTGTTCATATGTTGGGTATAAAACCCCTAAAGTCAAGTATTATGATTCTTAGTGGGGGGGAATTCTATTTAGGAGTAGCTCTTACAATGCTAGGATAATCTTTTAAAGGAACAGGGCTTTGGGCATAAATACAACTATTAAATAAGGCCTTAAAGTATTTGTAGAATATTTACTCTAGTGTAGATACTAATGACAATCAGCAGAATATGTCCAAGCTAAGAATCTGGCTGAGAAATGGTATTCTTAAAACTGCTAAATAATATTTCCAAGGCAACATAAACTGATGCCATAAATTTAGAAACATAATCTGGCTACTACAAGTTTTTAGAGTGCCTTTACTTATATCATATAAATTGCCTTGTTCATGTGATACAAATGTTTTATATATCTTTAATAGTTTTTATTACATGTTTCATGTGTAATGGTCACAGAGAACCAGAATGTATTTCATATCTTTGATGTGTAAGATAAAGATTTTATTATTTGACTAGCTGAAAAGTCTACCTCTGTTATTTGCAAGTCCCCTGAGTCATTTGCCCTGCTTAATTTATAAGACATTTCTATAGGGGATACTCTGCCATGTGGTTCTAAAACACTCTTTTAGGATTTGACCATGTCTACAATTCAGGATTATAATCATTTGTGTAGTACATCTAATTTTCTTATACAGAATATAATTTTTCCATATATTCCTGTGTATTTGCATTATATCTGGCTGTGCTTGATTTTGCAAGTATCCAGGTTGGGCTTGGATTAATGTTGTAAATATATCGTTAAATATGTTCATGCTACACATGTTGCATTGTTACTGAGTAATAAAACAATGAGGAATGGGAGTTGATAAAAGAATTAATCATCCAGGAGGAATACCAGAATTTAACTTTATCTAAAATGTTTCTTGAACAACTCTTATAAGGAAGTATTCAATTATGGCTTTAATAAAGTGTAATTATGTTTTATGATACTCTATTTTAAGGATAAAATATAAGAAATAAGTGTTTCTGGTTGACAGCTTGAATGTTGAACAAGCAACAAATATTGTTTGAGTGTCAAACTTAATTCCAAAATTTATGACCTAAGTTATTTGTAACCCACATCTGTATCATTACCCTTGGACATTCCTGAACCACCTACTACTGCTGTCAGCTCTCCTTCAAGCTTCACATTAAGGTTTCCCTTTTGTATTTGCCTTGGCAGCAAGCTTGCTAAAAAACGGAAAGATGCCATGGGGAACACCCGGCAGGAGATGACTCACATGGTGAATGCCATGGATCGAAGTTACGCCGATCAGAGCACTCTGCACGCAGAGGATCCTCTCTCCATCACCTTCATGGACCAACATAACTTTAGTCCAAGATGTAAGTTCTTCACTAAAATTTTTGTACATGATTTTCAAAGCTCTTTTAGTGCACGCTGTGGCCAACACATCTTTTGAATACTGAGAGAAAGTAAGGAAAACAGATGGAAGAGATAGCTAGAAAGAAGAAAAAGGGCAATAGATAATATTATGGTATTTATAAGAACTCATTTTCAGTCTTGATACTAGATTTACTGTAACGTCAACCTGCATGAATTTTATTACTATGTCATCATAAGAGATATTCATATATACCACTCAGACCAAATCATATTTCATCGCTTTAATATACTTGCTGGCCTACATAAAATTAGTTTGTGTCAGATTCATAGTTATTTTACCATTTGAATCTTCCTTTGTGCAAGATAAAGTTTTTTTGTGAGATAAGAAATATCATACATTTTCTGAGAATTATTAGCATGGGTAAAATTATTCTACCGAAGTATTCTATAGATTCCTGGAGAATTTCAGTAACAAAAAATTAACCAGGGGAAAGAGGAACTACATTCTCTTTAGTGGCTGGTGTGAAGTCCAAAATTTACTTGATTTAGGGGATTGACGTGAAATAGTGAAATCCATCCATTCTTCCATTCATCTATCAACTTATCCATTCCCCCGTCCATGTTAAGAATTCCTAATGTTGATTTACAAAGGAGGGCTTTTAAAACATTTATTTCTACTGAAGTACTGTTTAATGGCAGATGACTTGAATAATTACCCACCATCGATATTAGTTTGTCTTCAAATTTCTGATGAATTTTATATCTTTTCTATACCTGTGTTTGTTACTTAAATTTAAGTTAAATTATCTGACTCTGGTTCTTCAAATCCTCACGTAAAATTGATGCTTGACAAAAGAAAATTATGCTTATCCTTGGTCTTGTATATATGGGCATTCTGCCACAGATACTGGAGGTGTGCTTACTTCGGTTTGGAAAACATATATAAGGGAAGATAAGACAGTAAAAGTATTATTTCTTATACATATTATAAACGTATGTTGTGACGAGGCTGAAAAAATAAAGTGTTTGAAGGTTGTATGCGTTTACTTCTTTTCAGAAAGGGAAGGTTTTTTTTCTTTTGTTCAGCTTGGTGAAAATTTCAGGCATCACTGGCCCTAAATGCAGCCCATTGTTTTCCTTGTTACATTTCTAACCAAAGTAGTTAGAAAGGTTATAGTTGTTTTTGAATTAAATTTTAATCATGATAGGGCCTTTCTGATCTATTTGTTTTATTTCACTGTAAGATAAATAATAGAAAAGAACATAAAGAATTATTGTTGGAAGTAAGTTTGCCTGAAAATATAGATGTGCCACCTCTCTAACCAGTTTGTTTAATAGTTAATCCATAAAGGATTTGAGAGCATGTTTGTCTCCCACACTTTTCTATTGCCTAGGTTTGTACCTTGCTGGGAGGTTTGGATTCAGCAGTGTGTTATACATACCCACTCATGAACTTGGAGAAAGGGGGAAATCTATTTCCCACTGTTAACTAAAATAACATTTATTTGCAATGAATATGAGGTCATTATTTCTCTAAGTTTTTTGTACTTGATAGATCTAAAATTCACAGGTTTCCCCCCTAATTTTATCATCTTTACGTCAAGGTGAATCATCCTGGCTTTTTTAATTGAGCAGAATACTGAACTGTAATTGTAGATACACCTTTCTTGTTTTGCGATAACCCAAGCTGAAAAAGAATTTTAATTTTTCAGGATACATTAATCAAAACATGTTTAATGATTATATTTCTTAAGAAAACATAAATATCTTTTGAAGGGGGAAAGATAGTAAAGTACTCCTTTAGGGCAACATACTCCTTCATGAGCTCTGTTTTCCCACACAGTGCCCAATGATCCACTCGTGCCGACCGCTGTGTTAGGTGAGGCCCTGCTCCTTCATCATTTTTCTTTGCATGGATCACACCTCCTTGCATGGGTTATAATTTTGTCAACAGAGTTATTATTTACTGTTTAGGAAGCAGCTTGATTTAAAATACATAGTCATCACTTTATCAAAGAGAACAACCGTTGTCAACCCAGCTAGAAGCAACGTGTTCATTAATTCCTGGTTCTGGTAGACTGGGACAGAAGTACAATGGCCCACGATGTAAGATGTATGTGTATCTGTGCAGGTTAATAGAATGAACCCAAATGCATACCTGTCAGGGGCCAACACTACCCGAATAATTTGTTTGTATGTAAAGATTTGATGGAAAGAGATTTCCTAAATTCTCCTGATATTATAGTTACTATATAACACCTAAGACATTCTGTAGTCCTAGCGATAGATAAATCCTTTTCACATATAAAATTACATTAAATTGTAATCTAATTATGTATTTAAGAATGGAATGAGTTTTATTTCAGTTTGTACCATATTCTTTACTGATTTTACAGCAATGATTCATGACCATTTGCTTATATGTTCACAAGTTACACATCGGTTTTAATCCTGTGTTTTTAATGTTAAGATTTAACCAAAGAAATGTAGAAATTGCCAGAAATGTGTCAAAAAATCCCAGTTTTCTTGTTTTATGTATAAATTTCTTGTGAACATAAAACTTTAACTTGCATTTTATGCACACTTTATTATCCATGTATTCAACATTCATTTCCATTTTCAAAATATTTTGGAAGTTACACTAACTCAGTAACCAAAATACACCTCTTTTTCACTAAAATAATTATTTAAAATTAAAATTATATATTCTAAAAGAATCAGAAAGTCCGTGTTCTCTATTGCTGACAGCACTATCCCTTTAATGTCCACACCAACAGAGGTATGGGCGTGAACTGAGGGATTTGTCCAGGGGGCAGCCTGACCGTTCAGGGAGAAATCAGGAATCGCCATCTTTGCCAAGGCAGCAAATGCCTCTGAACTTATCATCCTTGCTGTGCACTCTAGAAGGCTGTCAGCATCCAATTAATAAGTAAAATGCAATGAAAATGTTAATAACGCACAGGAAACCATAGTTGTCTAATCGTTAAAATTGCATTACAGTAGTATGTTAAGGACACGTAGATAGAGTTGAGGTCACATCTAGCAGTGCTGTGCACTCGCCATATAAACTCATGAAAATACCTTTCGTCTTTGCTTTCCCATCTGTAAAGCAATATGATAATTCCTACCATGCCTTTTCCACAAAGTTGTGTAAAAAGAAAGTGAGATGATATATGAGTTTTAAAAAGCTATAAAGTTTAAAATGTTATGATAATCATATTCCCTGTGAAAGGGGATATGTATGTGGAGGAAGGCTGCAGTTAACGCAATAGAGGCCTCAAATCTGTTCATATAAACAACCATCATGAATTTTTTGTCATTTTGAAAGTTGAGGTTTTTTAATTTTTAAGAAAAAAATTGTGTTTAAAAGCTAAATCTCATTAATCATATCATTTGTTGCATTTTTCATCATTCTTGGAATCATAATGTTTATAGTTTTGCATCCAATTGATTTTGTGTTTATAAAGCAATCTTGAAATCATTTCAAATGTTGCTTGATGTTTGTATCTACTCACTGATTTAAAGAGAGCTTAGAAACTTTTCATGGTAATTCATATATTTGTTTTTTTGTGTGTTTTACTGCTTCTTTGGGTTAAAGTTCCTATAACTGGTAAGTGTATTGCACAGAACTCTAGAAAACCTTTCCGTCAAGGAAATACTTAAAGTTATTATTCTTCAATGTGTAATAAGGATAATGATTAGTACATGTACTCTCACTAGTATCACATTATTAGGTGATTTAATGAGGTGAAAATGTGTTGACATTAATAATTCACATGTGATTATTTTAAAGAATACTGCTCATTGTACTACTGTGTTAAAGCTTAATGCAAAACAAAAGGCATTTCATACTGGGACACAATTGTGTAAGATTTGGAATATGGATGAATTCTGTGTTTCTCACTGGGCCTTTTACAAATGTAAATATCCTGCTGCTCCAGCAGGTGCTGGTGAGCTCTGGGGCCACTCCACAGAGCCCTTTCAGTGGTTGCACTTGACCTCACTGACTTCACTGTCCTCTTCTCATCCTAAGCTGTGTAGTGCCCAAATCGGTGCCTTTTGATTAACTTTATGGGAGAGATGTATAGATGCTTTATGTCAATCTACCAGTTGTAATATTTTAGCAGAGGTAGATCAATTGAGTACAGTCTCATAGAAGAAGAGAATCTCATGAATTATGTTTGCTATCAAATGTTTGTATATAGAGGGGTGGGCAAAATTTGAATAAAGGGCATTCATTCATTTGGGTGATTAGTTCAGAACAGAGTCCACCAGGAGTGCTTTTGATTCATTGTGGTATTTTAGAAGGAAATGCAAAAAAATAAAAATGCATTCAGCCTAGTAAGACAAAGTAAAGTAAATGCAATCAAGCTAAATTATAGAAGCACACAAATCTGATTGTGGGGTTCTTTTTTTTTTCCTTCTCCAGGAAGAAAAAATGTTTATCATGGGGACAACAATTCATTTTTTGCCATATCCTATTTGTAGAGTTGGTGATAGAACAGGCAAATGTACCAGCATTTGAAATATGTTTCACTGTTAATTAAATATCGTTCTCTACAGTATGCATTATCATTAAAAACAAAAGTTCCCCTAAGAGTGTACTTTCTCTTCTGTTAATGAGCGTGGCACTATAATGCTTTTCAAAGTAACACCCCCTTAAAACATTTTTTTAAAGTGGTAAGTTTAAATGTGATAAATATAAGCATGCTTCTTCTCATTGTAATGATTAATACTATGGTCATTAAAATAATATTTATTCTTCATAGGTAAAATGTTCTTGGTTTTTTCTTTCTCCTTATGACAGAAAGATGCTTAAGGTTTCTTTTCATTTTAAGCTAATATAACACAATTGGGATGGGCCTACACTTAAATGTGGGTGGTAAGGGATTCAGCCGATTTTTAACTAACTCATTCATTGAAACGTTTATTGACTGTTTTGCCCCAGGGACTAGGAATAAAAAAAAATGACTCTGTCTCTACACTCTCAGTGTTGAGAGTTTAATGAAGATAAAAGACTGGGAAACAAGCTATTAAAATATAAAATAAATGAAATGAATATAGAACAAGAGGTCATGAGAACATAAAGCAGGAGCTGGGAAGCTCTGCCTGGATGGGCCCAGGAAGAATTCCAGAGGAAGGGCCTACATACTTTGCCCCAGAGAAATACACTGGTTTCTTTTACATAGTAGCCAGAAGAGTCCAAATATATTAGCAATAAAAACAACAACAACAATAATAATAAAAAACCAAGAGGTAGAGATTGAGTATGAATAACATGTGACCTGGCTAGCCAACATAAGAGGGTCCAGGGGATGCTTCTATAGAATGCCTGTGTTTCCCAGTCTGCAGTGTCAGGGTAAGAAGCCTCAGGGGGCTGGGCATAGTAAGGCCACAAGGGCAAGACAAGCAGCCCTGTTGGATGGGTTGCCCTGAGAGAGGTTGGGTTATGGGTGTGAAGAAACTTGTTCAATTTAACCAACAATGAAATACCTCTCCGATTGACAATTTGCTCTTCTAGTCCCACTCTATACTTCTGTGAATGCAGATTCAAGAAAAAAAGTAAGAACCCAGCAGAATCTCCCATTATACTTTTTAAAAAGTGGATCAGCTATTCTCCACATCTCAGAGCATCTGTTTTGGTGAAATGCACATAGTGTACTCTGACCTCATGCCCTGAGCTAAAGTGAAAGGCTGTGTATTTATGAGGATGCTGCCCTAGGCCTCTACTATATTCTTTCCCTTCCTACTGTTATCAGAAAGAGCTTGAGGTCTTAAGAATGTTCTTTGCATTGATATATATTAAACAAGATAACTTTGTCTTTTTTTTAATTGTTCTTGAATCTGAAAAAAATGCCAGATGAGAACCACAGTGCTACAGCAGAGTCCAGCCGTCTTCTCGATGTGCCTCGCTACCTCTGTGAGGGGACAGAATCCCCTTACCAGACCGGACAGCTGCACCCAGCCATCAGGGTGGCCGACTTACTGCAGCACATTAATCTCATGAAGACATCAGACAGCTATGGGTTCAAAGAGGAATATGAGGTGAAAGTTTCAGTACTGTGTTCAATGTTGTTTTTAATCATGATACTCGGTGGAATTTGACAGATTTCCTTCCTTTAACATAACGAAGATTTGAATGCTCTGTAGACACTCTAATCCTGTGTTTGAGTGAAAAATCAAGTGTGTATATGGAGAGATGAAGTAGACAGATTGAAAGACAAGGGTACTTCTTGGCACTATATCTGGCTCTGAATACATTTTAAGAACTTAAAAATGTTGGGTTCCATAATTTACTTTACTATGTTATTTAAAATCCACTTTCTTAGGCCTTTTATTTCCCCAGTCAAAAATTCACAGCAAGATCCCTTGGGTTCCACTCTGTCACTACAGGCTTTATCATTCTAGTGACTTACACAGTCAGTACTACCTTGCCTTTTTCCTTGTTAACATTCTGTTAAGAAATGGGATGAAGTCTTGTGTTCTAAATATGCTATTTGTCACTCTTAGTTTTGAGGGTGATTAGGAAGAAAAACAGAGCAGTACAAATCCAAATGTTCAGAAGCCAAAAGAAGGAATTGAGAAATTATTCCGCCAAACTTATTTCCCCTTCCTACTCAAACCAAAATATCAAGATTTAAACTGCAAGGGAAGTGATTTAAATGAAACATTCCAATAAACAAATGCATAGCAAAAAGCGAACTGTTCCTTTGCCACCTTTGCTTACTGACAAATATCAGTATGATGCTAGGAAGGAAGCTCTTCCACCACCACACCTGTAACACCATACATGCACTGCCACACGTGCTCTACCACACGTGTACCACCAGACACACACAGTTAAAGTGAAAGAATTCAAGCAATAATTTACTTTAAAAGACCATTTAAAATGCATCCAACGACATGAAGAATTCTCTAAACATTACATTTTCTTTGCCAATTACTTGTATACTCAGTTTGGAAGTGAATACAATTATCTCTGAATTTTCAAAGTTGGTTTTAGATGTTTGCCGGAAACACTGTGCTGTGGTAACGAGCTAGTGCAAGGAATTACAATAGTCTGCCAGAGCTGGCTTTTTTTGTTCATTTCATGTGTATTTCTGTGTACCTCACTTCAAAGACCGGTTGACTCTTTGAAGACCCTATTTCCTGTGTTGAGCAAAGTTAAAGCTCTTCTGCAAAAAGAAATTTATACCCGTATTTTAAATTGCTACATATGGCAATTAAACCAGTCAACATACTCATCTGTTCCAAGATTCTTGGAGATAATGACTTTTTTAAAATTCTCATATGGTCCCTTGTTGTAGAGATTCAGTCCTTTTCATGATCTTCAAGGAAACTGAAATGTGATGTACCACACATGATTTAATAATGCATAATTATGGGGAAAAACAAGTCCCCCCCATTATATATGCTAAAGGAAGCACATTTGAAAGACACCTCATTAAAAGTAGTTTTGAAGTTTTTGATGCTTTCTCTACCTCTTTCTTACAAAGTTATAGCAATCTTAAATTTGAAATACTTTTAAGGTCCTTCTTTTTCTGAAGTTGTCTCTTGTCCTTAATTTGAACTCAGTCCAATCCAAGATGAGCAAGTGGGAGTCCAGCAAATAAACTTTGTTCTGACAATGGAACTGGTTTACTACGGCAGGACTTCCTCCCCGAGACAGTGGCTATTACTATTTTGGTCTTCAGAACAGACAAGCCTGATTCATGAAAAGGAATTAAATTCAGTCTGCTTGTTCATTTTATTTTTCTAGAGCTTCTTCGAAGGACAGTCAGCATCATGGGATGTAGCTAAAAAAGACCAAAATAGAGCAAAAAACCGATATGGAAACATTATAGCATGTAAGTTCTCATAGCATTTGTGGTGAGTGTACTGTAAATATTGTGCATAGAAGATATATAGTAAGTTGCAATTCTTCTTTACATGGTTTTAAATTTTAAGACAATCCGTGAGAATGTCACATCTCCTTATAAAATAATCTACTTAATATTAAAACAACGCTGGCTATTGGTCATGACACTGAAATTGTCATCATCCTTGTTAATTAAATTGACTCACACTCTTCACCCTGTGGAGATATTTCTGTGTGATTTTATGTTTGCACACAAATGCACAGGCTGTTATTAAATGGCTGAGAATATCAGAATAGTGAAAAGAGAAATCTTCCCAGTGATAAATGACTCCAAACTTATTCCCTTGGAATCTTTCAGAACTCCAGTTGCTCCGTGTCATATCCCATTAGGGACTTCCTCCTCCTTACCTCTTCAGTGTGTGTACATGGATAAATAACATGATATGAAACCACGGAAGAGGTGAGGGAAGTAACATAATTTAGCTTGCAACTAGCTACTTGTTTACTTTGACCATTCTTTTTTCCATTTAAATTATTTTAAAGTTTCTTATGAATGCATCAGATACTAATCTTGATGTTCAAGAAATAAGCTGAGAACCGAGGTTGGAAATCCGTTCTCTGCTTGACTGGCTCATTTGCTATAAAGTGCAGGCAGAAAGATCCCAGCCCTTTAAAATCATGTCTAAGAAGCAAAAGTAGGAGTCAAGGAAGTTTAGTTCCTTAGATATGTCCATGACTCAAATGATGATTCACCAGCCACTATTTATCATGTCCTCTAAAAGCTTCCTAACTATGCAGATGTCAGTCAGTAAAGCTTTATTAAGAGAATGCTGTTACACTTTTAATAAGTAATAAGTTCATCAATGGTCCTGAATTTCTTCAAATGACTGGAGTTTCAGGAAATTTAGATACTGTGTTATTGTAAGTCTCTACCAGTGGCATTGTCTCAGAACAGGGGGATATTTAATAGCTGTTATTTTATTGTTTCAAAATTTTAGATGACCACTCCAGAGTAATTTTGCAACCTGTCGAGGATGACCCTTCTTCAGATTACATTAATGCCAACTATATAGATGTAAGTATTTTTATAGTTCAGTATGCCCAGTTTCTTGGCTTGCGTATGTGAAGCTTTTGCTTGTTATTACCTATAAAGTGATTGCTAGATTTTTAAAATAAAGAACAAACTGTACACTTTTCCTTGTTCTACGTCCCAGTACTTACTGACGTTGTTGTGCTTTCTTTCACACCTGACTTTGGTTTGGGCTGTAGATTTGGCTGTACAGGGATGTAAGTACCACTATATGTAAATAATAGTATCCTATTATAAATATTTAATGTAACTACTCTTAATTACAGTTATTACTAATGCTTACTACTAGTTTTCTCTGCATGCTTCATGTAATTAGCCTCATACAGTATATCTATGTTCATTTCTTTGTAACTCCTTTACGTGTCTTAAGATCTCTTTTATCTCCTTCTCTTATCTATGTTTAGAAAAACAGGACCATTTTTAGCTCTTGACAGTTTCTTACGTACTTGAGTTTTCTTTGTTGACGATTTCTGTTTCTGGCTTTTATTCTTACCCTTCCCCAAACATATGTGAGAAGCTGGATAGTATGATGTGTTAGTGTTTCTGAAATTTTACTTTTTACATTTGATTCTGATGTGAATAATGGGTAGGGAAACTATTTTGTGGTATATGGTATTGGTTTGTGAAGTATTAAAATTACTTAGGCAAAATAATAACCAAATTGCATTTGTTAAGCACACATATCGCACATATATATTGAACCATACAAATCAAAAAGTTTGTTTTAATCATATATTCTGTTGTTAAATTTTAGTTAAACAAATCTACACATATATTCTTTGCTTAATGGGAAATAACTTTTTCATGAAAGATAAAATGTTGTTTAGGCAGCAGTATATTACATTACATATAAGAAGGACAGGCTCTTTGTTTGTACTTCCTAGTTCAAAATCACACTGGAAATCATAGAAATGTTATTTCATCTCTCTGAGCCTCAGTTTCCTCATCTTTAAAGTGGGGTGTGATAGTTTTAATCTTATCACTTTTTTGTGAAAAATAAAGTAATGCATGTTGAGCTTTTAGCACAATGCCTCACACATATTAAGTGTTCATTCATTCTAGCTAACTTATAAACTTATTTAAATCTCTGTGTGCTTAAATTAATCAGTTCAAAATATGCATTATTTGGAAGGCAAAAGGTAGAAATATCAAGTATTACAGCATATATGCATACATTTACATCTATAAAATGTAAGAAATTTAGGAGCCAACATTTTCTAATTTACCAAAATAAAGAATATTTTTATGATATTAAGTTCATGTTTTATAGTTATTTTGTGAATTCTAATTATATTTTTGAATGAATAAATCTTATGAATTATATTGATTAAATTTTTGGTCCTCACTTTACTCTCATTCAATATTTTAACTTTACTAGACACCTGAACATGGAAAACTAAGCTCTTGGTCTATTTTTTAAAATAAAACACATTAACAGTTCTCTGACAAATTCATACTTGTTCTTACCGATTTAGTTTGACCTTGGTTTTCTGCCAAGACATATACACTGGAGCCTTGTTATAATGCTACTTTGTGATTCACATGTTAACAGTGAGACTGTTTTTATCCAGCATTTCTGTTAAGATCCCAGTGTATTTGGGCTGATTATTACACAATTTTATACTTTTCCCACTCCCATTAGATTATTATATTTAGAAGATGTCTCCTGCAATTGGTAAATTTTTCATGAAAAACAGGAGATGAAATGCGTATGAAGCTTGAAAAAATTCATAAAATACTGTGCTCTGTGGGCGTATTTAGAAATAGAGAACTTCCAAATCTGCAGTAGCTTAACGCTCATGTTATCGAGTTTTAGATTGGAGATTTGTTTATATGCACTTGTATTTGTACTGAGTCACCCACCCAAAATGTGGATAAATTGTGCCCAAGGCTTTTTACTAAAGTGCTCTGGTAAATACACAGCAGATTCAAAGCTCAACCCTATTATACCATTAATATTTTTTCTACTCATGATCCATTGGAATTTAAACCAATTGATAACAATTAACAACTTGTTCCTTATCAGGAATAATGTTTTTTATTGAAACAATATTAAGTCTTTAACCATATAGAGGTCTTGGCATATTAAAAAAAGAAGATAAGATACATGTTTTAAAACTCTTCCTATATATGTGTGTACCTATAGTTATGTGTGTATGTGTAAATTACTATTATCAGCACACATAAAACAGTTTTGGCAGATTCCTGACTGTATTAATAGACTAGGAGTGCTCTCTATAAAATCTCTGCAGGACTTTGACTTGATGCGCACATGCATTGTCCAGCTCTAACATTGGAATGTTCTGTTATTTTTTTATGGTTCTAATATGTCGTTGTCCATTTGTAATGCAGTGTGTTGTACTTTTGGATGATAAAATGAGAATTGGTCTTTTTGAACACAGTTTTGCCAGGAATGAGTGATTAAAGATTAACATGAAGGCATAAACATTTTAGTGAAACCAAAGAAAATCTATGAGGTTAATCCCTAGCAAACAAATCTTAACTGCGCAATATATATTCTAATCAGAGCCCTTAAAATATTTATTTTTTTAATCTTTACCTTTCAGATAACATAGGTTTGAGAAGTGAACTATGAGTTCACTACTCATTTCTGGACTTTTTACTATAACTTAATCTTAACAGGTGGTTGTCTTCATCTTTTTATGCCTTCATTCATTTATTTCTGATACTGATGTAAAATTATGACCAATTTGTTCTCCTGTTTTAGGGCTACCAGAGACCAAGCCACTACATTGCAACTCAAGGTAAAACTTTGCCCTTTTAAGTATTATAGAATGATCAAACTTGCTTATTCATTTATATGGTGGGGTGATTTTTTTTTTTTGCAATTTTATCTCAGTTAATTAGATAAATGATCATCCCTTCTGAATAACACTATTATTTATTCATTTGTATAATACAAATTGTTTTATCGGTACAAAATATATATGAGTGTATGTATATATAAGCTTTATTTATTTATTTTTTATCACTTTTTTATTGTTGCTCAAGTACAGTTTTTAATTGCAAGTGAAAGAAAAGCTGCTGGTAGTTTTCGTGATTGGGTTCTTGGTATCCTGATGTCCCAGGGTACGAGGCAATAGTGCTGAGCAGAGGAATTACTTATTTTCGATGAAAGCAAGGGAAACCTCATCTCATATAAAATGCCTTGTTTTCTGGAGTAGTCTGTGAGCCCGGAATGTAATAGTAACCAAGGCCAGTGTCGTTATAATGAGATGCTATACTATCTTCCAGCAATTTTTTTGCAAGTCAAGACTTTGACAAAACAAAGGGCTAAAGGGAACCTTGTCAACTTCTTTCTTCGTGGAAAATAAGAAAAGAGTAGGGGGAATTTGTTATAGTGGCACATTGGGAAATAAAAGTATCCTAACATCAACAACAAGAACACCTTTAGTTATCTCTTGAAATTGGCCACAGATCGTTAGAAGAAAACCCTGCACATCTATTGTATAAAAGGGGAAAGTTAAACAAAAGCTATATTGCTCTTTGACAGAGGTTATTTTATAAGTGTTTTCACATATTTCTGGAGTAATTGAGTTTATGTAAACTATTTAAATTTAGAAAAGTCACCCATGGTGAACAATATTCTAGTTTTTTGGTAATAAGTAAAGCCCAGCAGATGCTTTTGCTGTTTGGAGATTATACTGTAAGATTAAGATGTGTCCTGTATGTATGACATTTCTTCATTAACCCCTCAGCATGCACTGTTTATAAATGATATGCATATAATTTTAATTGGCAATATGTACTTTTTGGTTGGTGATGGCATAATCCTGTTTTCAGATATATTTGAAGAAGTACTAACATCACTTAGATATAAATCCCCTAGAAACCAATATTTCTTTCTGAACTGGAAAGTACAATATAGATGGCAAACTATAAAAAAATTGCACATGCCTATATTTTTACCTACAGTGTGACTTTAGATAGGAAATGCATTCGAACATTTTGTGTACATTAGTACACAATGTACTTTTAGTACATTTTGTGTTAGATTTTTAATTTTCCTTTTCATTTATTTAGTTTACATCACTTTTTAACTTACCAAACGTCTATTAACTATGAAATGTCTCTGATAATATAATCAAATTAATTATTTGCTAGGTCCCGTTCATGAAACAGTATATGATTTCTGGAGGATGGTCTGGCAAGAACAGTCCGCCTGCATCGTGATGGTGACAAATTTAGTTGAGGTTGGCCGGGTAAGAAAAACATGTGGGGGGGTTTGTTTGCTTTTTTGTGTTGTTTTTTTTTTAGGGGGGCTATAAAACCTGAGTATAATTTGAACAGTAAACCATAACAAATTTAAAGTAGAATGTCATTCAATTGTTTAACAAAAATTATAGGCATAGCTTATCAAATGAGTGCTTCCCTAATTAAAACTTGGATGGCTGAGAAATTATTTGATTGCTCATTTATTAATAAAATAAGCTTTGATTTTTCTACTACAAACTAATTACATTGCCAGGCTTGTATATTTTTGTGAGATTACACAAAGTCTTTCTCTTTAATGTGCAATATATACCATGATGTCTCATTTATAGGTTTTTCAAGTTATTTCTTAAATATATTTTATTGTATTTTTCCCATTACTGTTTGTCCTCCATATACCCCCTCCAATCCCCTCTCTGCAGTCAACACACTGTTGTCCGTGTCCATGACTTCTTTTTCCTTTTTGCTTGATCCCTCCACACTCTAGTCCCCCATACCCAGAACTGTCAGCCTGCTCTCTATCTGTGAATCTGTCTCTATTTTGCTTGTTAGTTCAGTTTGTTCATTGGATTCTACATATGAGTGAAATCATATGGTATTTGTCTTTCTCTGACTGGCTTAGGATCTGGAGAATATTATGCTAGATTGTTTAAACTGTATTTTATCTGCGACATGAAGAGTTGCCACTCAAATTATATCATATTGGTTGTGTATTGGGTATTCTGGTTAACCTATGTCTTCCCTTTTGTCATTTAGGTTAAATGCTATAAGTATTGGCCTGATGATACTGAAGTTTATGGCGACTTCAAAGTCACTTGCGTAGAAATGGAACCACTTGCTGAATATGTCGTTAGGACTTTCACCCTGGAAAGGGTAGGTACCCCGAAGTTCTATTTGAAAACATGGATATTGAAACTTCTTTTTCCCTTAAAATTCCTGTCAAGGTATGTTTCGACTATGCTATGAATCCATCCATTTTATTCATTTGTTTTACAAATATTTATTTAAGAGCATATCGTGTGCAAGGCATGTTTCAAAACCTTGGAACACATTAAATCCCTGCCCGTGTGGAGTTTATAATCTGCTGAGGGGAGACAAGCAGTAAACAATAATAAAGCAAATATATCATATATTATGAAAGGTACTACAGAAAAAAATGAGGTTGGGAATGGAAGTACAATAGATAATGTTGCTGAGGTAGAAGAATTGTTTACAGTTTTAAAAGGATGGTCAGTAAAAGACTCAATGAGAAAATTACCTACGAATAAAGACCTGTGGAAAGTGAGGGAGTGAGTGATTTAACTACTATATCCCAGGAAAGTTAGCACAGAGAAGAATATTTCTGAGGGAGGGAAGACTCATTTTAGAGACCCTGAGCCATGAGTATTCCTGTCACAATGAGAAACAGCCAGGAGTCAAAAGTGTTCAGAGATGAGACAGAAATATGAGATGAAGTCAGAAATCACAGAGCCAGATAAGTGAGGCCTTGTAAGCTATTATGATGGTTTTAGCTTGTATCAAAAGAAGGGGGCCAGTCATTGAAGAGTTAGGAGCCCAGGAGTAACATGATCTGACTTTCATTTTTAACAGGATCAGAAAGACTAAAGCAAAGTAGGCAATGCAAGGACATTTATTTTAAGTGGGACGTAGAAGCAATGAACTGCATTGCTGCAGATACCATTGTTGCGTATGCATCTCTGTATGTTTACAGAGCTTTAAGACATTGATGTCCTTTGGCCAAGAATTTTTTTCCCATTAATTTATCATAAGGTGTGTATTTAAAATACAATGACTTCATGTACACTCTTGGAAAATTTAGATGACCATAGCTGTGCAGCAATAGGAAGATATTATACATTTATGATCTAGCAACAGTATTTTTAAAAACATATGACTTGAGAGAAAGAGAAATAGAGAGAGAGATATTGAGATGTTGATTTGTTGTTCTATTTATTTATACATTAATTGGTTGTTTCTTGTATGTTTCCAGAACCTGCAACCTTAGTGTATCAGGACAACATCCTAACCAACCTGTCTAGGGCCTAGAAATAGCATATTAAGTATTTATACACACATTAAAGTAATTAGGGAAAATATTAAAAGTAGCATTATACAGAATAACATAATTATGATTATCACAACTGTAAAAAAGTATGGAAATTTCTTAGATAAATCAAGTACAATAAAATAAGCAAATATATAGATTTCAAACAGAGCCATCAAGTTTGATTTAATGATTAACTAGGCCTCATTATTATGGAAAGAGGGAATACAGAATATGCATTTTTCTTATTAGTAAATGAAAATTTGATGAAAATCAATCATGAACTTATAAAGGAAACATAAATATATAACAAAAATTCAAGATGCTTCTAAAATTCAATAGAAAATGATAACAAATCACTAACCCAGGACTCCACAAATTAGGCTCTTGGAAATCACCAAAGCCTCTTCTGAATAATCCCTCAGTGAATGATTGGCTCAGAGCTAAACTTATACTGAAGTAATCAACAGTTTATACCAAAATTTCCCACAAGTTATCCTCTAAGAAAAAGATATATCCATAAATCATTTCAATTTTTAAAAGTAGTCTAAATCAGATGAAAATCATTCAACTAGAAAACTTTAAAAATCAATAAAATAAAAAAATAAGCATTAAACAGAAACACACAAAAAATTAAAAAGCTATTTCTCTGAAAAGATCGACAGACTAACTAAACCACTGATTCAGAATGAGGAACAATAAAAAAATATGCAGCTTTAGCCCTGGCAGGTGTGGCTCAGAAGACCGAGTGCCAACTTGCAAACCAAAGGGTCACTGGTTCAATTCCAAGACAGGGCACATGCCTGGGTTGCAGGCCAGGTCTCCAATAGGGAGCATGCAAGAGGCAACTTCACATTGATGTTTCTCTCCCTCTCACCCACCATTCCCCGCTCCCTCTAAAAGAAAATAATAAAATAAAATGAATAAATCTTTTAAAAATATGGAATTTTAGTAAATATAGAAAGGATATAATTGCAGTTATGCTTGCTGTTAGGAAAGTTATAAATATATTTTGTTTAAACTTAGAGGTGCAGATTTTCATCTATATACACTGATACGCTAAAAAATAATAACTTCCTAAATTTAACTCAGAGTTGGAAACCTGAACAAATGGTAGAAGAAAATAAAATGATTGTTAAAATTTACCATTAAAATTGCACTATGGTTTCATAGTTGAGGTTTCTTTAACATTTACAGAATTATTTTTTTAAATGGGAAAATTTTCCAATTATTATTTTTTTCTGATTTTTTTTAGTTTAGTTGTTGTTCAAGTACAGTTTTCTGTCTTTTACTCCCATCCCAGTCCACCCCCCTAGTGCTCCCCTCCTCCCTCCCATTTCCACCCCCCTTAGTTTTTGTCCATGTGTCCTTTATATTTGTTCCTGTGACCCCTTCCCCTTTTCCCCTGAAATTCCCTCCCCTCTCCCCTCTGGTTACTGTCAGCCTGTTTTCTATTTCAATGTCTTTGGTTATATTTTGCTTGCTTGTTTGGTTTGTTGCTTAGCTTCCTGTTAAAGGTGAGATCATATGGTATTTGTCTTTCACCATCTGGCTTATTTCACTTAGCATAATGCTTTCCAGTTCCATCCATGCTGTCACATAGGGTAGGAGCTCCTTCTTTCTTTCTGCTGCATAGAATTCCATTGTGTATATGTACCATAGTTTTTTGATCCATTCATTTACTGACGGGCACCTAGGTTGCTTCCAACACTTGGCTATTGTAATTTGTGCTGCTATGAACATTGGGGTGCATAGGTTCTTTCGGATTGGCGTTTCTGGGTTCTTAGGGTATAATCCTAGCAGTGTAATTGCCGGATCAAAAGGCACATCCATTTTTAGTTTTCTTAGAAAATTCCATACTGTTTTCCATGGTGGTTGTACCAGTCTGCACTCCCACCAACAGTGCATTAGGGTCCCATTTTCTCCACAACCTCTCCAACACTTGTTGTTTGTTGCTTTGTTTATGATGGCCATTCTCACCGGTGTGAAGTGGTATCTCATTGTAGTTTTAATTTGCATCTCTCCATTTACAGAATTATTAATACCTATCAAACCATTTTGGCCATAGAAAACTGTTAAAACTAAATGTATTTTTAAAAGCTAGCATACCTGTGGTAACAGAACCAGATAAAGATTCTTTTCTCTTTTTTATCTCAGTCTCTCCAGTGTTTGTGCCCACACCTTTCGAACCTATTACATTCAAGAACATGCTTAAAACAACTTCAAAATGAAATACTGAAAATTTGAATCAAGAAGTAAATTAAGAAAAGATCATAACATGATCTGTCATGATTATTTTCTAAGAATACAAAGACATTAAAATTGTGGCAGAATATTTCATTATGACAGTGCATTAAAGAAACGAAACTATGTGATTTCATTAATAGACATTGTAATGCACTTAATTTGATTTAAGTGACATTTATAATAATACTCTAATTATATTAGGAAACTAAAGAGAGTCCCTAAACATGATAAAGGTGTTTCAACAATAACTAGGAGCATGCGTGTTCAAGAGTAAAACATTAAAGACATTGCTGTTATAATCAGAAATGTGATGTGGATAATTATTCTCACTAGTGTTCAACATTTTAGGAATCTATCAAATGAAATAAGACAAAAGGAATAAACTGCATTACTATTAGATGAGACAAAATTATTTTTAAATGAAATGATCTTATACCAAGAAAACTACCAATAATATTTTTAAATATTAACTAATAATCACTTATTTAAGTGCCTAATTCAAAATAAACATTCATAAATTCTAGCTTTTATGATAACAATAAACAGAGAGTAGACTTTAAAAGTATCTTTCACAATAATAAAAAAGTACCTCGAAATATATTGTCTAGGAATAAACAATAATAATTTAGAAAAGTTTCTAGAAATACAGCAAGAAAGATACAGGTCCTAGGTGAAAAAACCACAGAAGTGTATTGAAAGACATAAAATACGATGTGAACAGATGGAGACATGCTACGAGCCCCAAGTATACTTGCGTGTACTTGTTTTTAATACCACATTATGGATTCAGTGCAATACTAGTTGGAATGTCATTGGGTTTTCATTTTTAATATGTTTTCTTGTATTTAGAACTAGAAAGTGATTTTTTGGTGAAAACCACATATTTGAAAATTACTTTGGAAAAATTAAGTAAAAAGAAAAACAAGGGAACCTGTGCTGCCAGATATTAAAACTTACTGAAAGGAGCAAGGCCCTTATAGCAACTACCGTCAAAGGATTAATGTAGAGGAGGTGGAGTAACAGCTAAAATCAGCACTGGAGTTGCCTTGGAAAGTAGTAACAAAAGGGATTTCTCCATTTGCATGACTCCATGGTGCTGTTTATTATAGTCACTAGTATAATGACTTGCTGAGCCCTGCTTTCTGTAGGGTGTTGTAGTAAGAACAATAACACATGATCACTGGCTTCCAAGGTTTCGGTCATATTGGTCTATATAGGATAGAATGTAAACATAAAGTTTCTTAATTTGTTTCATTTATTTCGTGCAATTGCTCTACCCATCCTGTCTTTCGAACAACCAAGATTGACATTTGACAGAGAGGTCACAGTAGAGTCGGAATTGTATAGATGATAGTGAGGGGTTTGCTTTGTTTTGTTTTGTTTTTCGGTTTTTGGTATTTTTGCTGCAAAGGTGGATTCTGAAAAATAAATTCCGCAGCACTTGATGTATGTTCCAAGCTGCGTTACCACAACCTACTGGTTTTTTTTAACAAAAAAAAAAGAAGAAGAAGAAGAAGGGAAAAGCTTTGAAATGTGCATTTAAAGGTGTCTCTTAAATTAGCCCAATATGAGAGAGGCACAACAATAGATACTTTACCTCTTTCATTTTGTATTTTTGTTACTATAAATAATACTCAGTGCTGAATTATTGCACAGAGTTAAGAAAAATAGGCCGCCCAAAGAATAGTTTAGCTGTCCATATCTTTTTATAAACCAGTCTAGAGTAACACTCTCCTGGAAAATCTCCACATGCTATGCTTCAAAACCATTTTCAGCATGGATAAGTGAGGCATTAAAATCTCTTTGTGAGGGGAGTAGCTAGAAAGTTGCTTTTATAAATTACTTGAGTACTCAGTGCATTGGGCCAATAGGGCAGCATTTTAGCTTTCCCATTTCTTCCCTTTTCCCTAATTTTATGTGTTGCCATTCCCAGTAAGGAACAAACTGTCAGAGTAAATGAAATTTACCCGGACTTACAAAACTGAACAAGACTTCTAGTTTTCTTCCTTTGGCAGTTGTCTGACAGTAAACGTAAGCTCCTAGGCCATAACAGCCAGCATCCTTTTTCAGAAAAAGCCTGATCTTGGTAAATTCTTCATTTTTTTTCATTGTCAGGTCTAGTACTCCTGACTGTGTTTTATGACTGGATTTTGGACCATGTAAAAACACTTGTTTACATGTTTGCGCAGAGGGGCTACAACGAGATCCGGGAAGTTAAGCAGTTCCATTTCACCGGCTGGCCTGACCACGGAGTGCCCTACCATGCCACGGGGCTGCTTTCCTTTATCCGGAGAGTCAAGTTCTCCAACCCTCCCAGCGCCGGCCCCATCGTTGTACATTGCAGGTGAGTGACAGTCTAAATGGCGATGAGTGTGTGCAGCCAGCTTTTTTTAAGTATAAACATAAGGCTTTTAAGCGCAAACTAATGCATGTGTACAAAATTCCAGCTTGCATGTATTACAGATTAGGTAAAACAACAATAAAATAAAAGTTAGCCATTAGGGGGATATAAAATAGGAACTTAAGAAATAAGTACATTCATTCTAATGTGTACAGTGTTGTCCACGATCGTGACTGTAGAAACTACTTTTCAGTGGCAACATCTGTTTTATTTTTTGTTGGGATTTTTTTTAATGCTTTTGCAAATCCCATAGTTTATGGAATGGTAAGTTGAAATACAGATTTCTTGCCAATCTAGTAAATTCCTAATAGAATCCCAGCTTTTAAAACTAAATTTGAGATATACAGAGTTACTGAATGGCCTAAATTACAAGAATTTGTGCTATAAAACAGCTATTTAAGATTTAAAAAAAAAAAAACATCTATCAGAGGACCTTGAAAACTACATCAGTGAGATCCAGTAAATACATGCCAGAAAAATGTGAACAGTATATCCAGACTTTCTTCTGATTAGAAGCTTCTCTTAAAATAAGCATTCAGAGATACTAAAAGCAAATTACAGGGCCTCATTTTGAGATGTGAACAAAAAATATATATACTGAATTTGAAAGTCTTTTCCTAAATGCTACATGCCGTTCTCAAATACTACCTCCTCCAAGCCACATAATAGTTTATACTTAAGCATATTTTTTTCTTTCTGAAATCCAACCTATTCAGAATTTAAATGACCATGTAGAAAATAAGAAAAAAACCCACAGACAATGAAGTAAAAGTAAGTCATCTCATAAGAATCAGATACTATGTACCCTGAAAAAAAATCTTAATTCAATCCTACTCAAGAAATCTGATGTACTCTTCAATTACTTTCCTGTCTCAAACCCTGGGAACAGTGATTGAGAGACAGTAGACACACAAAAAAAAGGGAGATAGAGGAAAAAAAGGAGGGGCGGGGGGGGCAGGGAGAAAGAGATATTCACAATATCTTTCACTTAAATTTCTTAAAGAACAGTGAGTTCAAGAGAAGTGACTGGACAATAAAGAAATAATGTGAATAATCTATCTGTGCATTTAGAAAATGAGATAAATAGGTTTTCAGTTTAGGGTTGTCTTATCATAGAGGTTTATTTTCCTATGAATTGTGTGCTTCAGAAGTGTTCCAAGATTCTTAGATACGCTCTTGAAACAGAAGCGTCATTTTCTACCTAGACTCAGGTGTCTATGAATTTATGGAAACGAGGTAGCAGACTACAAAGGGAACTTCCCCTCCAAAAATCCCAACTATATCTTGTTTCCTCCATTGACTTCTATACATAAAATTTGAGAAGCTATCCTAAGGTGTAAAATCACCAACAGTATGTTATAATTCAAGTAATTAATTAAATATCTATGCCTAACAATTCATTTTCATTTTTTCTTCAGATTTCCATTTCAAATACTCTCTCTACTATTGGTCTCCTCCCCACTGATAACCACTATTTTCCCCCACCCTCTTCATGAGAATTTCTCCTGCATTGTAGCTTCTCAGATTTCCCATTTGAAGGCTTTGGAATTAATTTCTTTACCTTGGTGCTTACCAGAGTCTGTCTGACTAAGAGAGCCAGCAATCTACATTTCTCCAGAGGACCCACAGCTATCTGACGGTTAATGTCCTTATTTGGGGGTTAAATGTTAAAGTGTGAGTTCATTCCTTGATCAATTATAATTCTATGAACTTAAAATTATGTGTTTTGATTTGCATAAAATGAAGACTATGTAAGAGCTTCAAAATTTGAACATGTATACATTATTTTCAATATAATAAGGTTTATAAAAATAATTTTTATTTATGAAGTTGTATCATCTAATTTGGAACTCTTATTTCAATTTTCAGTTTATACCAAACTATATACTCCGCAGGAAGATTTTTTTATATTAGTAAGTGTTTACAGAATATGTACAAATTATGCCTTGTGCTTTGTTAAATTAATTCAATCCCACATGTCTCAAAGCCCAAAGGATCTTTATATAAGATTCCACAGACGTGATTCCTGCAATTCTTTTGCTTAACTTTTTTCAGTGCTGGTGCTGGACGAACTGGCTGCTACATCGTGATCGATATCATGCTGGATATGGCTGAAAGGGAGGGCGTGGTTGATATCTACAACTGTGTCAAAGCCTTGAGATCTCGTCGTATCAACATGGTCCAGACAGAGGTATGTGTTGATTGTTGATTTACCTCTAGTGGGTTTTATTTTTAGCCTTTTCTAACATTTTTTCAAACAGATCAATCTTTGTTTACATAGAATCAGTATTAGCTCATCAAACTAATATTGGTATGTTTAATATTGGTATTTTTATTAATATTTCCTTCTGAAGAAAAATTCTCTGTATTCTCTCTACCTTTGATGACAAATAAACTTTATTAAAATTGTATAAAGATTTTCTTTTTCTTTTTTTTTTGATAGGAACAGTACATTTTTATTCATGATGCCATTTTAGAAGCCTGCTTATGTGGAGAAACTGCCATACCTGTCTGCGAATTTAAAGCTGCATATTTTGATATGATTAGAATAGATTCCCAGACTAACTCTTCGCATCTCAAAGATGAATTCCAGGTATTTGCCATTTCTAGGGCCTTTTTTATGAGCAGCTTATTTTGACTTGTTCTGGGCATTATTAATTCTTCTAAGGAAGGTCTTTTGGGTCAAATTTATAACCTTTGACCCAATTTTAAGTGCAATATAATGACTGTCTCTTTCATTATACATATTATGCAGTCACTCTTATATTAATTGAGCTCACATCTGCTGTATTATGAAGAGCAAATGAGTTCAGACTCAGGGAAGAGAATGGGGGAAAGGTATCATAAAAGTCCATTTTAGTGGTGATTTGTGTATTTTTACAACCTTTTTTAAAATTCAGTCTAATGCATTTTGGCCTGTGTCAATCAAAATATGAGATCAAGCACATTAGTAATAATAGCTTTTTTAAAACTCTTTTACATTTTATTATTTTTTTATTTTATTTTTAGAGAGGAGAATGGAGGGCAAAAGAGAGAGAGAAATGTCAATGTGTGGTTGCCTTTCATGTGGCCCCCACTGGGGACCTGGCCTGCAACCCAGGCATGTGCCCTGACTGGGAATCGAACCTGTGACCCTTTGGTTTGCAGCCCACACTCAATCCACTGAGCTTCATGAGCCAGGGCTAGTAATAATAGCTTAAGTTGTGATAAACGTTTTCTCTAGGTGAAGTTTAGTAATAATTGGTAATAATAGCTGAAGTTTGTGCTAAATATTGTTCCTAAAAATACCCTAAATGTTTATATTTCCCTTAAAGTATCCATGAAGGTGTATGACAGTGATGTAACAATGAAGTCAGAAGCGCTTCCAGAAACTTAATCCTTCAATTCTTTACCCAGTGTTCTTGCTGGCATACCACAGCCTGTCCTTAAGTACAGCGTGCCAGATGTCCTCTTAGATGACACTTTCCAACTTTGATGATGGGTTATCATCATGGGAGACTCTGATTGCATTTCGTGGGTAGTTGTGTTGCCTAGCTTCCCTTTTCCTTTGAAGAAGAGGCACAGTGTACAGTACATGTATTTTTTCTTTGTCACGCTTACAAAGAAAGAGTGTCATTAGCTTCAACTACAAAGTCTATCAGCCTGTCATAGTGGCAAGTGCCATTACCTCGTACAAATCCTTCACTTGGCCTCCTAAATACTTGATGAATCTGTGTGATGCTATTAAATGGGCCGCTGTCTTTTAACCTGTGTTCTCCTTTTCTTTTCAGACTTTGAATTCGGTCACCCCTCGACTGCAAGCTGAAGACTGCAGTATAGCCTGCCTGCCGAGGAACCATGACAAGAATCGCTTCATGGACATGCTGCCACCGGACAGATGTCTGCCTTTTTTAATTACAATTGACGGAGAGAGCAGTAACTACATCAATGCTGCTCTCATGGATGTAAGACGCTACTTTCTTTGTTAGTGTAAAGTGTCACGAAAAGCTACAGAGTGCCATGAAAATGAACACTGGCTCGTTTTCTGTCCAAGAAAATTAAAACGGCCTATAAAGGAACATTGGGAATGCTCAATGAAACTCAAAATTGTGAGAATGATTTTGAGTCTCCTCTACAGGGATTCTTAGGAATGATAAGTTTTAGGCTTTATTGTAAATCTGGAACTTGATTGTCAATTATTATATTCTGAACAGGAAGTATCTTCAGGTGAGAGTTTTTATCTTAATTATCTTCAGAAAAGAAAATCATGTCCTCTATTTTAAATACAATTAAGAAGGAATTTTAAAAATCACAGAATGCTGTATCTTTCTGAATTTGTAGTAATTAGGGAAAATTTTATCTCTGACATTTACTGTTCCGATAATTTAGAACTGACTTGTTCTGTTGGCCCTTAGTTAATAGATACTCTTTCTAAAGTAACTAGAGAAGACATGGAAGATATCATGTTAATACATCTATCCGAATAAAGAAACTGGCATGGCCTACCACGCTCTTCATAAGCTGTAGATGGAAAAGCATGTACTCAGCATGTTAGCATCCTGTGGACAGAACAACATGGAGAAAAAGAGAGTTTTAAACTATGGCTTTAGCCACCTTGCTTTGGTTACCTTGGGAAGAAGCAAAACAACTGCCATGGTTCAGAATGCCTTTAAACAGTTTTGTCACCTTCTTTTGTAAACATTTCTGGTTTTTGCCTCTTGGCTTTTGGAACCATAGCAAGGAGAAATTAGAAGTCAGAGGTCATTCCTTTGTAACTAGTAATGAAGCTTTCTAAGTTGTTGCTCCTATTATGTTCTTCAAAATTGGCTTCTGAAAAACCCATTTTACTTCTAGGACTAGTCTTTTAGCCAGTTAACTTGGTTTTTGTTTAATCTGCAGAGCAGAACATCCTAAAGGCAAGCTCCAGTGGAAAGTTCCTATCTGGCTGTGACCAGAGTTTTGCTCACCTATTAATTATTTTCTCTGAAATCACATTGGATTCTCATTGTACCATTTCTTCTCCTTTTAGTTGTCTGGAAAGGCAAATAAACTAAATACAGAGAGAAAATATTCAAGACCTTTCAATTCTGAGTCTAGATTTGAAATGAAAAAAAAAAAGATATGTGAAAAGGGAAGAAGGAAAGCTATTGATGCCTTTCAGTTTTGTCTTTGGTATCTCTGAAATTTTTCTCGATTTCCAGGTTGTTTTCTAGTTAATTTGAAGATTGAATTTTGTACTCTCCCTGGTTCTACTCTCTGCTTCATTCCCTATGAGTCAACAAATATATTTCATAGTGGACACTGCCTTGTGGATTTGGTAGTATAGTTGGGGCTTCAGAAAAGTAAGGTTTGATTTAGGTTGCAAGAGCAGGGCACACAGGTCAGCACTGCCTCCTCCCTTCCCCCCTCCATCCCCGTCATTAGTGTTATACACCCTTTTGCCATGCCTGTGAAGGATTAGGAGGTAAGGCCAAGGATTCTGTGATTTAAAAGTCTTAGGTGTGCTCCTGTACATAAGGGGGAAAGAAATAGGAAGTTTTTGGTGTCTTCCCTATCCTCTTCTTCATCCATCTTCCCTCTCCTCTGACTCAAAAAGATGAGCAAACAGCAGTCAGCATCTCTGACTTACTTTCCCATGGAGCAGACATTTCATTGAAAGGAAAGCTTCCTGCTTTCTTCTGATTCTTTCTTATGAGACTTCTTGCTTTCTTAGGAGGGACTCACTCCAGCTCTGTAAAACATTGAGGTCATTTAGAAGCAGCCAGGTGAATAACCGTCCACTCACATTTACCCTCAAGTCCTCCATGGAGTGAAATGCCATGGTTAAGCAGCATCTCCCAAATAGTAGTGGGATCAATGAATTCGAAGGATCGGTTTCTACACTGATGTTAAGACACTTAGAGGACTTAGAGGAGTGGGATGCAAATGAGTTAGGAGATCACCGACAATTTTTATCAGCATTAAGGAAATCTATCTCAGGTAACAATATGGTTATTTGTTTTATAAATTGTTAGTTTACATTATAAATGTGTACATTTAAGTTATTAATGAATACATTATGTTATTACATAATTTCAGTCATTAAACATATATACATTTCTATTTCAGTGTAGAACATCAATCTGTAGAACTCTGGAGATCCAGGCTAGATGAGCATTGCCTTTATTAGCCCTTCCTTCTAGCCCCTGAAAGAGATACTGTACTGTGTCCCAGTGAAGGGTCACTTGGCAAACTAGGGCCCATTTCCTCTCAGGTGGAACAAGGGACTGCATTGGTTTTACTCTTTGGTACTTGAGATACCTTAAATGATTAAAACTATGATCATGTTTATTGATATACATTAAAAATGCCCAGAAAACTAAAGGAAGTGGATTATCTATCAGATGTACAAAATGTGCTTATAATATCCAGATAATGTAAAAGCACATGATTCTGAAGCATATGTGGATTTTCTTATTTTGAGTGGAGGAGAAGCAAGCAGTTACATGTATTACAGATTGACAGATGATTGACAGAGAGGCACCTACATACACATACCCCAGAGGCTTTACCTTCAGCCTGTCAGGCTGAAAGAGCCTGATAGGCACCTCATGGAGGATCTTAACCTCAAGAAGTTCTTTAGTTTCTTCTTCTCTATTTTTCCATTTACTTTTCTCAATAAAATAAAACTTAAATTCCTTACTTGATTTGCTGCTTAGACAACAAAGTCTTACCATCAGACAACTAATTGCTAGTTCTAGTACATTTCGGTGGTTCAGATCTGTTATTCCATGCCTTGTAGAACAATCTGGCTCCATCTCCATGTGAAGCTGTTACATTTTACTGGTTCTACATTGAAGTGCATTGAATCTGCTTATACAACTGATCTTGCATTTTAAGTTCTTATGTTTTCCCATCTACATTGTTTCTTCACAGAGCTACAGGCAACCAGCTGCTTTCATTGTCACACAATACCCTCTGCCAAACACTGTGAAGGACTTCTGGAGATTAGTGTATGACTATGGCTGTACTTCCATTGTGATGTTAAATGAAGTCGACTTGTCCCAGGTTAGTGGCTGTGGGTTGCCTTTGTGTATTTATTTATACATAACTTAACAGCATAGTAATAAAATTCTTTGTACCACCCTAATTAGAAAAAAATCACACTCTTTTTTCTTTCAAAACACTCATCCTCTAGGGCTGCCCTCAGTACTGGCCAGAAGAAGGGATGCTGCGATACGGCCCAATCCAAGTGGAGTGCATGTCATGTTCAATGGATTGTGATGTGATAAACCGGATTTTTAGGATATGCAATCTAACCAGAGTAAGTCATTGTTTAATTATCCTAATTGAGTTGGTCCAGAATATGTGGGTCATAACCAGGATGGGGTATAATTCCATTCAGACAACATGGACAGTAGAATTAATAAACATTACATAATCAGTCCCCAAAATAGTAATCATCTTATACCTTATTACAAACAAAAAGCACTATGAAAACAGGAAAGTAGAAATGCTGGAAGCTATTGTTTTCTGGTCTATTACTAGACTAAAGTATTGCATCTGAAAATCTAGATTTGGATGCACTGGCTTAATTGAGTTTGACTAGTCTTCCGGCTCCTGAGCACATGTAGACATATCTCCAGGTTGACTGAATGTTTTATTAGTATTGACATCCAGCTCAGAGAAGACATGCAGTTAAAAATAATACAATAATAATGACGACAAAGAAGGTTTATGTCCGAAGGAAAGGCTGTATTATTAGAAGTCATTATAGAAGGTTCCATGTCACTATTCCAAGTCCTGTGTGTGAGGAAGAGCCCCAGGCATGAAGAAGGTAAATCACAGACATCACTGATTCTCCTCCCACCTACAACACTGTCTCTCTAAATGTCCCAACATCTCCCTCTGCCCAGATCTATGGGTAGAACCAAAGCTCTACCACTGTGCCCTCTCCCAAGAACAAAGTAGCAACTTCCCCTGACTATTCATGTGCTTTGTGGTGGGGGAGATGTCTTGCGTCTTTCCTTAAGAAAAAGTATTGATGAAAATTGTTTAGGTTATATAACCAAAATAACAAGATAATTTGAAAATAAAACATTAGTAACTTCCATTAAATGTCCCCCCTCCCTTTTTTTTAAGAAAAATCGCTGTAGTTCAAAGCAGCAGCACTGAACTACATGAACTGCATATCTATGTCTATTATATTAATTGTGTGATTAGGATGATCATATTTCAATGTTTTTCATCTCAAAATGGCTGTATGTGTTTCTTCTTAGTAAATCTATATGTATATAACTATAAACAGAATAAAATCTTATCCAATTCTATTACTTATTTTCATAGAGAAAAAGATAAATTCAATTATGTCATAGTATTCATGGATATCCTAGATGTAAATTTAAGTGAAATCTCATTATATCTGCACATCTGTTACATTATGGTTCTAATAATGTTTTAGCTGGAAACCATAGCTGCTAAATAAACTAAGAAAGTAAGACTTGTCTGTTAGTTGAGCTGTTTATATGAAAAATATTCCAGTAATAAGAACTGAAATTGGCGTTACATTTTTTGTTGGCATATTTGTTTACTTATTCTTTAATATTTGGTATTCTGGGTTTTAACAGTGCAGGATTATTTTTCCATTTTCTATCTCATTATTTAATGTCATTCACTTCATCAAAAATTTAGTACATGCACCAACAAGAAGTTGGGTGTTATACTAGATAGGTCCTAGTTCTACCAAAAGATGCATGAGCCCTCCTTACCTAACAGAGGTTCAGATCTGATGCCTTATGATATGGCTTACTCATGAATTGCATAGTCTTCCTTCACACCATTATTTGAGGGTTTAAGGTTTTGATTCACTCATTCAACAAAACTCTGGAAATTATTTTGCTAGGTTCAAGTGGTACAGAGTTTGGCAGGGGGGAAGAGAACCTTTCTCGTTCTTAAAAAAATTATATTTTATCAGGGAAGATAAGTATTAAACAATGAATTAAATAATCACTTATTTACAGCTATGAATACTTTTATGGAGAAAGTACAGAATACAAAGTATTTGAGTGATCTGACATAGCTGGGTGATCAGGGAAGATTTCTTTGAAGCACTGATAATTAAGCCAAAATTTGAAGACTTGGTAGAAGCTATTTGGGGATGGGATAGCCAACCATCTTGGTTTACACAGCATAGAGAGATTTTCAGGACACATGAGTTTTAGTGCTAAGACCTGAAAAGTCCCAGGCAAACCCAAGACAAGTTGATCACCATTTGGAACTGAGAAGGGCAAGCAAGAAGGAAATGTTCAGGGCAAAAGGAATATATGTGCAGAGTCCTCAAGGCAAGATTAAGAGAAGGCTAATGTGTCTGGAACTTGAATGGTCTGTTCAAGTAGAGGGAAGGTTAAAGAAGGTGGAGCCAGATCACGTAAGGATTTTGAAGCCATGATAGTAATTTGAATTTTATGCTAAGATCATTTGGAAACCATTAATGCAGAAGAGTGACAAGATCAAATTTGCATTTCAAAATAATCATGATGCCTGCAGTAAGAAAGAGTTGGAAAGAGATCAAAGCATATTCCAGGAGATCCACTAGGAAGTAATTATCATAACCTGTGATCGGGAGTGCACTGATGTCAGTGGTGATAAAGAAGAGATGACTTTGAACGTTCTTTAAGAAGTATACACATAGGAATTGATTATTGGATAGGGGCTCTGAGGGAGAAGCTTGTATAAAGGATAATTTTCAGGTTTCCTGCTGCTGTAACTTAGAGTGTTTCTGGCATGCATGAACATATTTAGGACTTACAGGCTTAATCCAATTTAAATGCCATTGATATCATGGCGTTGATTGGTAAGGACTTCTTGTTTTTAGTTCATTTTCTAGTCTCTACTTACATAAAACTACTTTTTTCTCCACAGCCACAGGAAGGTTATCTGATGGTACAGCAGTTTCAGTATCTAGGATGGGCTTCTCATCGAGAAGTGCCTGGCTCTAAACGGTCATTTCTGAAGCTGATACTTCAGGTGGAGAAATGGCAGGAGGAATGCGAGGAAGGGGAAGGCCGCACGATCATCCACTGCCTGTGAGTGCCGAGGTGCCCGCCTTGGCCTGCCCCTCCTCCATGCTGGAGAGTGTCTGGCTCACATCTTACACAGCTCCATAGATCTTCCTGTCTCATCATCCCGTAATAAACTACTAACTAACTTTAATTTTCAGATATTTTTAGAAGCTGACTCTTACATAGTTTTTATATAATTTCAAATAAACTCTTGAACACTACTCTGAACCACTTCTCTGATTTATACAGTTTGGAAATCTAGCACAATTTCTGAGGATCTTGGTTGGCAAGCTACGCCTGTAGCATATTCCTAAGCACAAGCTTAGGAATAAGCATAAGCATAATCCTAAGTTTAGGGCACTGAGTTGACATCCTCAAGTGCCCTGCCCCTTGGCCCAGTACACATACAGGTGCACATCTGAAGCAAAATTAAGACACAAATGAAAAAAAAATTTAAAAGATCATGTTTTATTTTCCAAAGGTATATCTTTGTGTGACCTATAGTCTCCGAAAGCTCCAACATAAAATGCCTTTGCTTTCCTTGGCTTTAGAAATGGTGGTGGGCGAAGTGGCATGTTCTGTGCTATCGGCATTGTTGTGGAAATGGTGAAACGGCAAAACGTCGTTGATGTGTTCCATGCGGTCAAGACACTGAGGAACAGTAAGCCCAACATGGTGGAAGCCCCGGTGAGTCTGTCTTTGAGCCAGAAGGGAGCATAGAGATTAGTCAGGCATTTACCTACTTCTGAATTGGTTCCATGCACCCATCGGGGATGAGAGGTTCAAATCTGTCGTTGTGGGAACTTTTCTCTGTAATTGATGAACTATAGAGCAGCCCCTCTACCCAAAGAAACTTAATCACAAATCACATAAGCTGCCAATAATAAAGAAAACTATTTTCATTAAATTGGGAAACTGTATAGGAATTTGTTCTATTATGGATATAAACATTGACTAAAATAAAGTTAGGGTAAGTGGTTCTATAATAAGAATAAATTTGCTATCTAGGCATTATTCTTGTTTATTTTTAATTTCTTAAAGTATATTGAGTTTATTGATAAAACTAATCTGAGGGATATACATCAGAACTTCAGAACTTTAGATACCAATGTTTTTAAAGGGAAACTACAATTTTATAATTCATTACTTCTGGTCAAAGTATAAATTTTTAAACTCATCATTGATAATTTTCAGCTTTTACCCATTACAGAGTGTAGTTCATATGATGCTACCTGACTTTACCAGAGCTCATAAAATCAGAACATAACTTACAAAATAAGAGCAGATGCGTATGTGTGTGTGTGAGTGTATCTGGGTGAAGCTGTGTAAAGAATAAGAAAGCAAGCTACACTTCTAGCACATTTCACTTCTAAGGAGAGATGTCTGTGGGTTACACATATGTTCACAGTGGGATAGAGTCAGGAGCACCTGTGTAGTGTATGTTCACAGAAAAGTCAACCAGAAAAACCGAGGCATCACGGTTGCTTGCCCTACATTTATCAAGATTATCAGATAACCAAAATGAGCAATTCAATAAACCTTTAAGCATTTTTACCACTTCCTGCTCTTGGATTGTTCACACAAGCGGTGCGTTGCTTCCTGAGACTAAATCTGAAGAGTTACATTCATACTCTTTCACTTTCAAGAATGATAACAAGACTTTTTTCACCTTCTACAAGTACTCCAACCCCCTCTGCTCCCAGCATCCCTTAGGTGACTGCAGCTGTCCAAACAAGACATGGTGGCTTTGACTGGGGTGTTGGCAATGGAGATGGAGAAAGGGGGTAGACTGAGGAATGTTTGAGGTAGAACTCTCAAGTTCCTTTGAAAGCAAATGGGTAGTGGTTATGTCTTTAAGCCCTTTGCAGTCTGAAGATTTCAGAATGTAAACTCTGCCTCTATCTCTCTGACCAAGTCTTCTTAAAATCATTAATGGGGTTACTTCTGACCTCAGAATTCAAATTGTATCTCCAAATTTCACTTTGATTTTCCACCATTACTTTAAGAAGATAATTCTATGGTTAAACTCTGCCATTCTAAAATCTTCCAAAAAGTTATGATTTACTTTTAATTTATGTCCAGTGGATCAGAACCCCCCACCCTCTGATTTGTGTTTCATCAGGGGTGAAGATTAGTTTAATGTGCTGTTGACGTGTACTGGCAAGTTTGGTAGGGAAATTTAGAGTATAAAACAAATTGCTGGAGATTGATTAAAAAGACGTAATTGCTTTCAAGCACTTTTTGTTTCTTCAGATGTACTTGTTACAGTAGTAGACTAATCTAAATCACATCTACTTGACAGTTAGGGCAGGGTAGATGCAGACCTCTAGAGGGAAGTTTCTATCACCCTAGTTTATTGCTGGAGACACCTGGAAGTTAGCTTTAGAAAGAATACGAGTTTTGCATTATTCTCCACTTCAGCCTGAATTTATCTACTTGGATTGAATTGGAAAGTTTTTAATGAGTTAAATGTTGTTAGTCATAATTAGTAATACAGTCTCTGATTTTTTTCAAATTCTGAATAAGCAACACGTAGATGGACTTAGAGGAAAGGCAGTTTAAACTGAACTTTTTATTGCTAACAAAATTATCTTAAGTATATCAAGGCAGCAGAAATAAATATTCAGATGTAAATAAGCTCAAAAAAATTTAAGAACCACTAACCAATGTCAAAAACTTACTTGAATACCCTGATGGACCAAAAACTACCAAAAATTAAGAATTTGAAATTGTAAAGTGGCAGTTTGAAATGACTGGCTTCTTTTTTTCACTAAGGGAAGTGTCTAAAATGTGGAGAAGAACATTTTCACATATTCACTGTAGTATTATTTTATAGTAGAAGAAAATAAATGCAATCTAATAGACAAACAATCCACCCATTAGACTTTTATATAGGATTAAAAGATATGTTAACATGGAAAAAAGTTACCTAATGTTACACAAAAGACAATAAATATAAAATTATATCCTCATATATGTATGCGAGTATATTTGTTCTAAAGTAATTATTATTATTTCAAGCATGCATTAAAAAAGACTGAAGCAAAACTAAGATAGTAATATTAACAATTTTATTTTCTGATGATAGCAGTATAGAAAATCTGTGTATTGATCTTTATATTTTTGTATAGTGGAAAAATTGTCATGATCAGATATTAGTATTATAATCAACTTTAAAAATATTTTTTTAAATTTGATAGAAACTATAAGGCAAAGACAACATATCTTTTTACATCATCTGTTTTTCTTAAACAGCGGCCATTAGACTGAAATGCAAAGTATGTATTCCCAGATATTCAACTTGTATATAGAAAACATAATTTGTCATTCTTGAATAATCTGAATTGTTTGCTGAGTATTCATGGGGTAGCTGTTGTTCACCGTATCTTCGTTTTTAACTTTCCCCAACTCTTTTGTGCTAACATCTTTCAGGAGCAGTACCGCTTCTGCTACGATGTAGCCCTGGAGTACCTGGAATCGTCTTAGTAGGGTGAGATGTCCGCATCCCAGCAGAAACCTGTTCATCTGTTGAGCCAGCAGCTGATGTACCTGTTACACCTGTGCAGAAAGATTTTAATGTGGGGGGTGGGTGACTTTTACATTTGAGAGGTAAAAGTATTTTTCTTATGAAGTTGTGTATCTTAATAAAAAGGACTCAATTAATTTCTATTATTGTATGAAAGCATCGACATTTCGTGCCACATATACTATATTTAATAAGAACCAGATTCAAATGAGAACTTATCAGTGTTTGTACAGTGAATATGCAGCCTTTTCTCTCCTGGTTTTGGTAGAGCAGCCGCCACATGTTGCATGAATTAATACTTTCTATGTGGTGTTTTTCTCCCTTTTTTAGACAAAAGATGTTAAATCTTTAAAGAAAGAAGAAAGAAGAGCTGTGCGAATTCATAGTAAAGTTCATTTTTTATATGTTTCAAGTGTAGCAGATCTCTATATAAATATATAAATATATATAACTGGCTTATTTTCTTTTAATGTGCAATGATGGCTGGATCATTTAAAGTTCTTTTTAGAAAAAAAAAAACATAAGCCAAAGACTCAAGTGTAAATATGTCTATAAGAAGAAAGCACATTATATTTATTGGTTACTGACATTCCTTTTTTGATGGCTAAAGTACTACCACCACGCTATCACCTTTTTTTTCTGAAGCTTTTTCTTTCACTAAAATTCATCGTAAATGATTTCTGTAGATTATTTTTTGTATGTTTTAGTGTAAGTAGAGGATAAACTCTTTATTCATAAACCAAGAAGCAATGTTCTTTATAGTGGTCCTCTTGTGAACATGATTGTGAATTAAATTTATGTAACACACCTTGGCAATTGGGTCTTTTAATATGGGACCAAATTACAACACTTTGCTGAAAAGGTATAATTTTTCACAATTTCATTAGGTAAATAAATAATGGCTTGGTGATGACATGAGAGTCAAACACATTCAAAATCCTTTCGGGTAGCGTGCGCAGTGCAGAGCATAGCCTTTAAGCATCACTTAAATGTTAAAGGACTTGATCCTTTCAGCCTTGGCCAAGCAGAAAACAAAATAGCAGCATTTATGCTTTCAGGGTCAAGTTTTAGCAAACTGTAAACTGTCAACGTGATGAAACATTTCTTTTGATGTTTACATGCACGAGCTTTGGGTTCTGACCATAGAAAGTGTGAACAAATTGATGCCAGATTCCTGTTTTGTGCAGCGTTACAAGATTCTCAAGGGAGCCTTCGTAAATGTGGTCTTGTTCACGTGCTCCGTGTAGCTGTAACTGAACATCGTCAGCTTGCAGTTTGTTATTGACCGAAGCGTTCCAGTAGCCTCGTTCTAGATTGCCAGTACATGACATGGTGCTTATAAAGATTTAATTGAAGAGTGAAATAAAGTTTTTATAATTACATCAGGTATTGTTTGCACATCATTTTCTCCTCATTTCCATGCCTGCTCTCCCAATTAAATACCCTATTCTTAATGATAAAAGTAGACCACAAAAATTCTATTAGGAGTAAAGCTAATCTTTAAGCACCAATTTCTTTCATTTTGCTTTTTAAAATTGAATTTCAAAAAGTCCATATGAGTGGAGAAAAAAAGGCCAAGGTATTGACATCAATTCTTTTTTGAGTTTCTATAGTTACATGTCACTATTCTTTTATATAGTATATATTTTCTCAGTTCTTTCTTGTAACAAACTTGACCAATAGTAATTATCATCTCTATTTTACCAATGAAATTGAAACTGAGAACATAAATGATTTGTCAACTGATTCAAATCTGAGTCTAATTTAGCAGCTTCCTCTTTTCCACTAACCACACCTCTTCCCTGTGTGTGACAACAAAAATTAGGCACTTCATTCTTATTGTTCCTCATTAATTGATTTTCTCATAAAGTGTTAGCCGTTATGGGCATCTTCAAAATCCATTTGCTTTGTCCATTATTAGAACAGTTGTGAATTTTATTGGTAAGAATTTAGATAAAGAGACTTCTTCTTTTCCTAGGAAGACTAAGTTCCATTTAAACATGGATGTATTTAACAAAATAACTACAGACTTACCCAAGATTTTTTTACCCAGTGGCACTAATCCTATGGAGGATTCTGCTTTCCTGCATGACCCTGACTTCATTTCTACTCACATCATTGCCTCCACACACCACCAGAGTTACCATGAATACCGCTGTTCGCAAAGCTCAGAGGTCCGCGTGGCCTCCGGACTCCAAGCAAAGAACAAAAGGAGCTCTCTTACTCTGTAGCAGGACGTGAAAATGTCATGCTTGCTTTGTCTGGGCACCACAGAGACCAGTTCATCAGGATTGAGAGGAGAGTGGTTCTCAACCCATTTTTCTCAAAACTCATGTTTAAAAAATCGTGCTTTAGATCCTTGTGGAACTCCCTGAGTAGTCCCATGCCTGGCCCTGTCCCTCTCGGCTATGTCCCCCTGGGCAAGAAACACTCTATCAGAACTTTTTAAAAGTGACCATGTTTTTCATACTTAAACACCCCATGTCTCTATGTCACTTATTCCTGTCATAAGGCTGAATTTTATAGATCCCTTTCATATATGTTATCACTAGGGAAATATTGGAAGTGTATCAGCAGAAACACACAAGCAGCTGTGAATTTATAAGTTTTAACCAAGCTGCCTAGCCTTTTTCTAATATTTTGTCTTTGGAGAAAGAAAAAGGTTTTTGCATGAATGTTTCAGTGTCCTAGGCAAATGATTTTTGACATTGAAAGATAAACAAAAGAAAGATATTTTTGCTTGGATGAGGAGGGAGAGAAGATGTGTTTACCTCTATATTGATGTGCTGTATTCATTCAATATTCACCTTATTGAGAATCTCTTGGGTTGCAGGCACTCAAATAACAAACTTGGAATTCAGACATAAACAGCTTCTTAAGAACTTAATAAATATTAAAATATTTATTAATGTATAAATAAACATGTTTATATATTAAATATTAAAATGCAGGAGATAAATGATTGTCCTTAGCTCAAGCAAATATGAGATAGTCTGTTAGCTTTGAAAGATCGCCTTTGAGATTCACCTAAGTTTTATGGAAGAGTGACTATTGTGTGTTTGTATTTAATGCCTGTGTACTTCAGCAAGTACTCCTTTTTAATAACAAAATAGCCAGAAACCAATATTATATCCCACACCCCAGTATAACATGATGAATATTTACTCTATAAAATATTTCCATAAGCAGAAACTCCACGATCTGCTAGACTCATTTACATGTCTTAGTAAACGCCCCTACTTAAAATAGGGGGAAATGCTGTTTTAGTAAACACTGTCCTGAGTGAAGTCAGAAGACAGCTGGCTGTGCCTCTCACAGCAATTTCTACTTACCTGTTATTTCATAAAGTCTCCCCACGTGGTCATGCAAGAGGGAGATTATCTGAATTTGTTTACAGTTCTGGTCTGTTCAAGCAGTCGGCAGAGTATTCAAATATCATCTCTCTGAAACTAAAAGGACAAGCTTTGTCTTGGGATCTACTTGAAGTTAAAAGCTATAAGTGGTTTCTCACGTACAAATTGTCCAAAAATCGATGAAGATGTGGTAGATGCATAACAACTGAACTTCCAGCTCCCTCCAAACCGAACTGAAATGCTAACTTGGAAGATAACAAACACCAAAGGGACACTGTTAATCAACTTCCAAGCATTCCCACCATGGTGTGTTGTCTGAGATGAAATCAAACTGGGAAAGAAGGAAAAACAAGGTCACCATGGCCTCTACTTGTTTGTTAAAAAAGAAGAAATGCCAGAAGGGCCCGTGGGTACTGTGAGTGAGGGAAATAGGGCAGGTATATTTCATAATGGTCATTCAGGTCAGGCATCCTTAACTTGTACACTTTCTAGTAGGAATAATTTTCATCTCTACAAATATATGTATCTCATTCTTAATAAAACATATCGCTTCTTGCATTTTCCTACTCTGAATGTAAAAATGGATACTAATATGCCATCCTCAGCTCTACTATAAGAAACAATAGCATGAGACTGATAATAAATGGCAATTGTTCGACATGGGGACTGGAGGGAACAATGTGGAAAAGTCAACTCACACTTGGACTTGAAAGCATATGTGAGAGCCAAATCGAATATGACTTACCTCCCAGCTGCATGGAAATGTGAACTCAACAGGAACTCACTCTCACAGGGGTAAATTTTTATGTGAACTCAACATTTTTGAATGTTGGCAATTAAATTCAGAAACTAAAATAAACCTCTGGACCGATGCTATGCAGAACAAAACCTGTCAGGGGGCTTCGTCTGGTCATCTGAAGAGCTTCAGGTACCCAGTCTGTGAACTCCACTGGAGAATAACTTGTTTTACTGTACCGGCCTTTTGAAAATGTTGTTAAACTTGAATTTCAGTTGTCTTTAAATAGCTGTCATGGCTACTTTTCATACTTATTTTTTGTTTCTCATTTACCTTCTTTTCTTACTTTTCTGTCTTAAAAAAAATGTATAGATAAATCTTGACTTCTCAGATGTAAAACAAAAAACAAAACATGTCTCTTTCTGTGCTCGCCTACCTGGACTAAGTTCAGAACAGCATGTTTTAGAAAGTCATTCACACATTGCACCTAGTAAGCAGCCCAAAAATGATGACTAGAAATAACTCTTCTGGAAGTAATAGTATAAAGAACTCAAAAGGGGAGCACTTGTTCTGTGAGCCGCGGGATGGGCTGAACTGTTTCAGTCACAAGTGCAGAAAAGTATCTGTGGAAGCCCCAGCCTTCCAGATTGCACGGCGCCTGCCGACTTCCATGGCAGGTGCAAAACAGTGTGAGCTCTTGCCAGCCCACAGCGGGAACCTGAACTCCAGTTCCATAAATCTAATTACTCGAAGCACAGTCAGCAGACTGAAATTGATTTCTTTTCACCTTCGTGTTGTATTCTTGGCATGATAAAGTAAATAGCTATTTTTTAATTATTTATGTTCCAGTGTTAAGTTCTTTATTGCCTGAGCTCAAAAGTATCATTGAAGGAATAAATGTATGTTCACCTACTAGAGATCACATAAGTTCATTGAATGAAATGGTACATACTAAAAGGATATTAGAGATGATCAAGTCCAGTGCCCTTGTTAAGTTTAAGAAATTAAAACCCGGAGAAGTCATATGTCTGCCAGTAAAGGGTCAGATAGTAAATATTTAAGTCTCGTGGCTATTGGTCTCTGTTTCCTTTGTTGCTAGACCTATTCTTAAAGAATGGCTAAAGGAAGCTTATCAAGTGAAAAAAAAAAGATAAAAGAAGAAATTTCCAAGCATCAGAATGGAAGAGCAGTAAGAGCAGAACTTGGGGTAAATACAATAGAATATACTTTTCTTCATATATTTGCTTTATAAATCATATTTGATCATTTGTAAGATTATACCATCTGGTATTCAAGAAAATGATAGAGTGGAGAAAAGTACATAAACAAAAGGAGGTTTACACATTTTACACAAAGTGGTAAAATAATAATAACACTAGCCTGTATTAAGTCACATATTTATAATGTAATGCCCAGAGAAATCACTGAAAAAACTATGCAAGAAATAGTCTCAAAAACACTACATGAATCAGGATGGAATCCTAAAGCATGTTCACATAATGCACAGCAAATTAAAGAAAGTGAAGCAGAAATAAGAATGAGAACATAAACAAAACATAATGACAATTTAGGGCTAACTTCAATAATTACTTTAAAAGGTCTAAGTATGCTAACAAAATCAGATTGTCATTGGATTTTAAAAGGATAGCTATATGCTATACACAGGAAACTCCCTTCATACACATTTTAATGAAAGAGAGACTGAGAATAACAGGATTAAAAAAGATAACACTGCAAAAATTCTATGTAGAAAATGAGCAGCTACAATCAACATCTAATAAAGTCTACTTCTAAGCAAATCAAATTACTACATAAAGGGACATGATATAATGATAAAAGGATCCACAAAGAAAACATAATGATGCTAAATGCAGAAACATCAAATTGCAAAATCTCAAAAGTGCATGAATAAAACTGACAGAGAGTGAAACGTCAAGTCCTCCTCCCTCCTCCCTGCCCATGGCAATTGATGGAACTAGTAGGCAGAAAATCAGCAAAAACAGATCTGAACAAAACAATCAACTGACAGGGTCTAACTTAAAAATTGAGAACACACTACCCAACAACAGCAGAATGTACTTATGGAACAATTACCAAAATAGGTTATACATGCTGGGCCATAAAACAACCTCAACAAATTTAATTCTATAGTGTATATGATTTGACCATAAAGACATCCAGCTAAAAGAATTCAGTAACAGACAATAGAAACATCTCTAAACAGGTAAATTAAGTGACACTACTAAACCATTTATATGACAAATTTTCAAAGAAAAAATTTAAAAACAGACCTGAAAGAAAAGGAAGTACAATGTCAAGATATGTAAGATGGAGCTAAAGCAGTAGTGAGAAGGAAATTTATAGCTCTAAATGCTTTCATTTGAAATGACACAAGGTCTCAAAACAATAACCTAAGTTTCTACATGAAGAAAATAGAAAAAGAACAAAATAAACCAAAACAAGCAGAAGAAAGAAAATAACAGAGCAAACATCAATGGCAATGAAAAGAGGAAATTAGTGAATATCAATAAAATGAAAATCTTGATCTAAAAGGTCATAATTAATAAACCTCTAATGAGACAGACAAAAGGGAAAAAAGATACAGAAATTGCCAATATCAGGATCATAACAGCATCATTAGAGACACTGCTGCCATTAAGAAGATAATAAAAATCATACTAATGTATACTCACAAATGGGACAATTTAGGAAAAAAGTGACTATTCCTGAAAAAAACACAAACTCTTAAAACTCTACCAAGATGAAATAGATACTCTGAATAGTATTTTTATAACCACTAAAGTTAAATTCATAATTTAAAACTCTCCTTAAAAAGTTATTTAGGCCCAGATGGTTTCACTGGAGAACTCTATTAAACATTTAAGGAATTAACAAAAAATTTTACACGAATCTTTTCTAGAAAATGGAAGAGAAAGGAGCACTTTTGAACTCATTTTGTGAGCGTAATATAAACATACTACCAAAATCCATAATACCAAATGAAATACCAATATGATACCAAACAAAAGCAAGAAAAACTACAGACCAATATAGGCCATAAATTTTACATAAAAATGTCCAACAAACTATTATTAGCAAGCTGAATTCAACAAAGTAAAAATAATCATGCAAGAAACTAGGTGAAATTATTTTCATGTGTGTAAGGCTACATTAACATTTGAAAATATACTGATATATCAACAATCTAAGGAAAACAAGGATATGATCATGTTATAGACTTGAGAAAAAGCATTTGCTAAAATCCAACACTCGTTCATGATGTAAACTCTAGAGGGGAACTTCCCCAGCTTGCTGGCATCTGAAGGAACGCACGGTTAACTTCCTACTGAGTAGTGAAGGACTAAATGCCTTCTCTTCAACACTAGAAACAAGGTAGACAACATCCTCTCATTACTTTATTCATCAGAGTGCTGGAATTTCTAGCACAGCAATAAGCAAGAAAAAGAAACCAAAGTCATACAGATTTGAAGGATAATATAAAAACTTCCCCTATTTGCAAATGACATGATTGTCCATGTAAAAAATCCCAAGAATCAAAAAAGTTTTAAAGAAACACCTAGAATCATTAAGTGAGTTCGGTAAGTTCACTGGATACAAGATCAATACAAAAGTATCGATTGCATTTTTATATATTAACAATGAAGTGATGAAACTGAAAAGCATAATGCCATTTACGATTGCTCCAAAGAAAATGAAAACTTAGATACACACTTATCAAAACATGTACAGAATCTATAAGCTAAAAATTACAAAACACTGATAAAAAAAGTACACCTAGATAAATTGAGATAAATATTTGCTTGTGGACTGGAAGATCCAACATAGTTCATACTCAGTTTTCCCCCAATTGATTTAAGGTAGCTTCCATCTTATCACAACAATCCCAAATACAGACCTTAGGATAGCTAAAACAATCTTGACAAAAAAAATTAAGAAACAGGAGGGATTACTATACCCAATATTAATTAAGGCTTCTTATATTGCTGCCTTCATCTGAAAAGTGTGCTCTTGGCGGAAGAAACCACTTTCTCCAATATTAAGTCTTTGATACTGCTATACTAATGAGAAGAGTGTGGCATTGTTTTAAAAAACAAAAAATGTTCTGAATTTAGGGATAAGCAGAGTTCTTAGATTTGACCCCTAAAGCATGATTCCTAAAACTAAAATTGATCATTTGAGCCTCATCACAATTAAAATCTTTGCTCTGGGAAAACACCTATAAAAAAGATAAGGGATAAGATTAGAAGAAATATTTGTAAATTACAGGCCCAATGAAAGCACCAGCATCTATAATATATAACAAACTCAAAACCCGACATTAAAAAAGTACAATTAGAAAATGTGCACAAGAAAAGGCATCTCACTTCAGATGATACACACATGACAGATAAGCACATGAAAAGACGGTCAACCCCATTAACTATTAGGAAATGGAAATTAAAACCCCCAGTTTCATATAAAATGTAAAATGGTAAGGGCACTCTGGGAAAGAGGATGGCAGTTTCTTATATCAAACTAAACATGAAAATAACATACAACCCAGCAATTGTATTCCTGGAAAAATAAATGCTTGTATTCACACAAAAACCAAAGCACATGAATATTCACAGCAGCTTTTTCAATATCCCCAAACCGGAAACAGCCCAGAGGTCCTACAAATGGTGAATGGTTAAATAAACTACAGTGCATCTCTACTATAGAACATCACTCAGCAATAAAGAGGAATGAACTATTATATAGACAACAACTCAAAAGAATCTCCTGGGAATTATGAATCTCCAGGGAATTACTCTATGTTTAAAAATATTTTTTAAGAAGCCCATCCCCAAGGGGGTTGTGTCGTCAGATTCCATTATGTAACCTTTTGAAATGACAGGATTTTAGTTATGGAGAACCAATTAGTTTTTGCCACGGATTAGGAATGTGGGAGGGGTGGGTAAATGGGAGATGGGAGGTGGGCGTGGTTATAAAAGGGCAACACAAGGGATCTTGTGATGCAAGCATCCTCCCTGTGGTGGCGGATGCATGAACTTACACATGCAACAAAATTGCATACAATTAAATATATACACACGTGCAGGCACAAGCGAGTAAAAGAAGCCTGGGTAAATCTGAGTGAGATTAGTGGGTTGTTTCAGTATCTGTATTCTGGTTGTGATATTGTACTTCGGTTGTAAAAAAAAGGTTCAAGCTTCCCTGAAAGATGAAGCTTGAGTGAGAGTCGATCGACCAAAGATATGCTACTGCACCCACTTGGCCGACCAGGTGACCCAGCCATATGCAACATACAATTACAAAAAATTCCAGCTACTCTCCAGCGGCAAATAATCCCAAACCACGTCCCCATGCATTAAATATAGAGGAAAATATCAGGTGGTCATTAACTCCTGAGTCCATAATCCCTTTTTTGCATAAAGACAGTACCCTTTTCAGCATATATCTTTTCTTATTGTTGGAGAAACATCCAAAAGAAAGGGAATATGAGACAGGCTTTCAATCCAAACCTTGTGTTTGTCCAAAACCATGCCCAAAAGAGTGAAACCAGAGAGAGAAAGCAGAAAGACAAACAAGTATATGGAGCAAGTGAACGACCAAGTCAGACAGCGATATGTGCTATGCAGAAGGTTACAGCTGCTGATGTTACATTACCTGGAAAGCTGCAGAGAATTAAGGGAGAGGACTCTTTCCATCCGAGGCCCCAAACATGGAATGTGTAAAAGGAGGAGAAAGTAGCCGATGAGGTAGAGCACACTGAGGAGAGGAGGACAGCGTGAAGTCAGTGAGAGTGGTCACAGCCCCTGAACTGAATAAGCCAGAACCAACAGTTTGGATACACGATTCCTCTTGAGGCTCCATTCTCTCCACCCTCGCATTGCATAGAGTTTAATGTATTGCATCACATGGTCAATTTCAAAAAAAAGTGTTTGTTAGATGTAATTGAAGCCATACCTAGAATCCGGGCCTATTTCTTCTCCAGTGTATTCTCTACATCGCAAAGTGCCTCTGCTTCTTAAAAAGCGCACAAATAAATCCCTCAGGCACCTGCTTTGGGGATCTTTCCAGGATGCTTTTTTGGGGAGGTTACACCGTAGAGCTCGTTCCCCTAAGCACTTTGGCATTTCATTTACAGCATTCATGGGTTCAATGAGCTCTTTAGTAAGTAATTTGACTCTAGATCACGATAAACAAAAAATAAATCTGGGCCTAAAGGGACTATGGCAATTCATCCAATTCAATATCACTGATTGAATGTAAGAAAAACCTTTCCCCCATTCCAGTCCAAACATGTAAATGATAGCTATATATAAATATGTTTTATAAATACAGAGCCTACTATGAAGACTAGAGATGAAAATCTCATCAATCAGAAAGGCAGCATATAGAAATTCACAGCAGTGAGTGGGGAGTGGGGGGAAAGGGAAACTGAGCTGTATAGCCTGGGGGTATTGGGACAGGTGGGCTGGACCAGGGCCAAGCTGAAGTCACATGGCTGACTGACAGTGAGAGATGTGCTGGGCTCCGGAAATCATTTTAAGTTAAAAACCCAGTTCCAAAAGGGTAGATGCTGTAGCATTCCAGTTGATTTCAAAAAGTCAACTTTTTGAAAATGACAGAATTTTAGAGATGGACCACCCGTGTCTGCATATCTGTGGTCTGAGCCATGCAAGGCCAGGAGAAGAACAGGCTGCCCTTGACTGACAGATGGAGTCACTCTCCTCTACTTAACGTGGACTGAGAGTCAAGAAGCACGTCTTTTACCCTGAGTGCCAATGCTGAGATTGTATTAGATTCTTCGGGCTGTCATAAGAAATTACCACAAGTGGGGTGGCTTACAACAACAGAAATGGGTGGTCTCGGTGCCGGAGGCTAAAAATTTGAAGTCAAAGTGTCAGACTCTTTCTGACACCTGTGGAGGAGAATCCTTCCTTGTGTCTTCTAGCTCCCGGTGGGTGGCCCCCAATCCTTGGCATTTCTTGTTTGGCAGCTCCTTCCCTCCGATCCCTGCCTTCGCCTTTATACGGTGTTCCTCCTCGGTCTCTTCTCCTCCTATAATACCAGTCATCGTGGATTAAGGGCCCACCTTACTACAGTATGTCCTTATTTTAACTTAATTAATTTCAGCTGCAATGAGACTATTTCCAAATAAGTTCCCATTCTGAGGTAATGGGGCTAGGACTTCAGCGTACTTTTTGTAGGACACGAGTCAGCCCCCAACACTCAGCAGCAGGTAACTAACACACTCAGCCAAATGATTCGAGTGTGAGGGTAGAATGAAGATGTTTTTAGACGTGGTCGACCGGTGACAGTGGTGTATATAGAACCGCCTCCCCAGTGGTTCCACACATTCGTGTAGTCACGAAACGTGGTTTCACTGCATTTTAAATGCAATATAAATGCTATAGTGTGGGTATCCTGCTGTTCCTTTCTGGTTTTCACTTATGTTTTTGAGATTCATTTACATTAGAAAGCTGGTTCGTTTTTTAAATTGCTTTAGTTTATTGTAGAGATCTAAGCTGTTTTATCAATATTTTCTCTTATGGATGAACGTATGTTATTCTCTCTTTGCCTTTAAAGAGTGCATATTTTTTCTTTACTGGCTTCTTTAGAGCTACTCTCTGCCCTTCTCTTCCTGCTGGTGTGTCATGGGAAGCTTACCTCCAGGGACTGACCACATCACCTGGGTTTGGCCGAGGCAAGACGCCAGTAGGAATGAGCTGGCAGGAGGAAAGGGAAGTGGTGTTTTCTTTTGCTGTTCTACAGTTTTTATGCTGGCTACATTTCTCTACCAACCTGACCCCGTGACTTTAGCACTCCAGGTTCTGATAACACTTCTTCATCCTGTTACCCTGCAGGGCCAGGGATGGTGATGAGTTTGGCCCTTGATGTTTCCAGGCTGCTTTACCAACCTTCAATGATCCCTAAACTCACTAGTTCCGCTGTAATGGTCTTTATTTCTAAAAAATCCTCAGTTTATTGTTTGAGTATGTCATCAGTTTCCTGCCAAAATTTTGACTGATACACTAATTGGTTCCAGAAGTGGCCCTACAGACACCGTTAATCAAATTGGATGATGGGACTGGGTCACTCCTTGGTTCGATGAGTGCCTGTAGACTCTTCGCCCGGTGCAAATGAGACCCTGGGAATCAGAGGCAAGCAATAGCTGGTATCTTCTCTAAAACAAACCTGTCTCTGAAATATGATGTACACCCATTGCCCTGGCAAGTGCTTTCCCTTTAGTTTCTACCAGTAAATATAACCCGCAGTATCTCACCTTCAGCCCGCGTTCGGCAGCACTCCTCTGCTGTCTTTTATCAAAGCTGCGCCTGATCTCTGTCATGTTAGAGTCTGCACTGAAGCAGTGATCCTCAAAGTGTCATCTGTGAACTGGATTTTGGTTTATGTTTCTCTCTTGTCACCAGTGAATTAAAGATTTTGCACCAGCTTGTGAACCATGTCACTAAATGCACTGTTCAGTTCAGCTGACAGTTTTTATCTTAGCGGGATTTTTATGGAGGGAACAGGGTATTGATTTACAGTCTGGTGCAAGCTGTTTATCTTATTGTTGCAGAACTGTACCTTAAATAGCTGGTATTCTTGTCTAGAGGGACCTTGATCATCTTGATATACAACAGAGCATCATGTTGGAACATAACAATTTGACTCTGTCATCAAGAAGAAGCTCACAACCAGATGCCTTAGGAAGACAAAGCAAGGGAAGTGTGTGAAAACTCATTGACCTCTGATATTATGACATTTCCAGGAGAACAGTGCTGTGAAAATGTCCAGATATTGCCTCTTAAATGAGACAAGTTGCCTCACTTTGCACAGTCCAAGGCAGAAAGAGCCCTAGCACTTAGTTATATATTTAAGGTGTTATATGTGTGTCTACTGCTCTGGCCCACCTACCAGGTAACCTGTAAGGCTCCCTGTTCTGAGAAATATGTGGAGCAAGAGAGGGCCTGAGGCAGACCCAGGCTGCTGCAGAAGCTGACCTGCCACTGAGACCCGTGACCCAGCAGCCTGAGTGGCCCTTGAAGAATTTGTGGTAGATAAAGACAAGATATGTAGCAATAGTAACATCACAATGAAGATTCCTGAGGTTCGGAGGAGTAGTATTTGCTTTTCTGCCAACTCATGTTTTCCATTGGTAAAGCCGCTTTGGGTTTGCTACGTGGCCCTAGGAGAAAATGGACAGCTGAGTACGGTACAAAACACCAGCACTACGAAAATGGCCCCTAGGAACGGCTACCATCACGCCCTCAGGGGTACCTGACCCAAGCAATTATAAGGTGTGTGGCAGCATTCCATTTTGAGGTGTGATTGGCGTGTATGCGACTAAGACCGAACAGAAAAAGAAGTCACACTGCATTTCAGGTGTGGTGGCTCAGTCCCCGCTGACAGCTGCTCCCCCTCCTCACTTCCTCTCCCCTCACTCACACCCGGGGCTGCTTCGAGATGCCAAAATTCATCTTGGTTTTAATAGTTAGGTACCAGATTGTCTGTTGGCATGGCAGCACATTTCCCACTCCCCTTGGATGGCAGGGTCTGGACCAGGTGCTGGCAAACCACTGTCTGTGAGCCAGATCCAGCCGACCACCTGTTTGTACCGCTCCTGAGTTCAGAGTGGCTTTTATATCTGTAAACGGTTGGGGTTGTGGGGAGAACCAAAAGAAAAACAAGAGTTTGTAGCATGTAAGCATTATCCACAATTCAAAAATTCAATGTTTCTGGTGCCTTCTATGCTAGAACGGCAAAGCCTAAAACATTGACTATCTGGACCTTTACTGGAAAATGTTAACTCTTATCTAGAAGTCTGGGAACCATATTGTCCCACATTCTTAGTAGATTAGAGCCCACTAATGGAAGGTGCTCATGTGAGGCCTAGAGGAAAGCAAAGAGACAGAGGGTAGTATTCCCTTGCTCGCTGTAAAGAAATTTCATCAAGTTGGCAGGCAGCTAATAGGGGTTTTTGCCAATATCTTCTAGGCATTCTCTTGTGAATTAGCCACAAAGACCCGGCAGAGATCACAAAAGACCCCTGACTTTATGATTTCCTGAATTCTGATGTTTAATCTCTTCTTCCTGGAAAAACCTACGGTGGGTATTTTTGACCTTCTCCTCAAACCTGGCCTGAGTCAACACGTAAAACACTGAATCAGCGAGGAAGGCAGGGTGGCTGGTGTAGGGTTCACAGCTGCAACAGGGATTATCTGCTCTGTGAGAACAGAGAGTAAAGGAACCCTCGGAATTCTGGGAAATCAGGAGAGATTTCCTTGAGGGAGTAAAGACTGAAATTAGATCTGAAAAACTGAAAAAGTAACCGAGCAAAAGGCTCAAATTTTCAGGCCAACAGGAAATATTACAGGAATGAAGGCTGGTATGCAAATAACCCTTTATGAGGAAGAATGCCAGTATAATAAAGAGAAAAATGCCCATTGGAGGGAAACTTAGAGAGCAAGGTGCAAGATTAAACTGGGGAAGGAGAGAGCCGTACAATCCAGGTCCTTCTACGCTGTGTTAAGGATTAGGGTTCTTTTCTCATGACCAATAAGAAACATTTCCATGACCTCTGTTGGTCATGAAAACTTTGTGAAAGGGATGACAGGAGAGATGGGGCTTTACTAATGGCTGGGAGAGTGATGAGAGACGCAGGATTCAAAAAAAAAAAAAAAAAAGAGGAGGGGGTGGGGACAAGATATGTTAGTATGTACCAACCAGTTTAGCTGGAGCAGAATACAGTGGAAATTAACTTAAAGCAAGTGTGAAGGCCCAGCACGCCAGAGGTTTGGACTTTATTTTGTTGTCAATAAAGTTATCCAGGGAACCATGACTACACTCTCCTAGAACTGTTTCTTATGGTAATCATACACAGAAATATTAAATTTCAATTTAGGTTGAGAAACAATGTTGCCTTTTGTTAATGTTGCGTTTTGTGGTTCTTGAAATGAGACAAGGAGGCTTAAAGATACAGGAAATTGGTGGCTTTGGTAGTGAGTTTGAGTTTTTTATATTAAAAGTAGCTGTTGCAGAGTTTTTCTTTATGCCAGCCCTGTAGAAATAGAGGAAATGGATTATGGCGATTTGAATATGAGGCTGTGTCTTAGTTACCTAGCTTTTGCAATCTTATCCTGAGAAGAAGGCACTGAAAAATGTTCTAATTGACATTTGACGCACAGGCTTCCAAGAGACAAGAAAAAAAATAATTTAAGTATACATTTAAAAGCACTATATATTGTCTTAGAAAGAGGAGCATCAAGAAAATGATTTAGTACATACTTAAAACAGCTGGGTAAGAAAAAAGAAGTGTCGTTCTAACAAGTTAGGAAATGGTGCAGATTTGTTTCCCTAAAAAGAGACCCTGAAGTGGACATTAGCATGTAAACAGTTTATGGGGCATTTTGAGAATGGTTATGAGGGTGAGGACCGCAGGATGGGGCAGTGGGAGAAGGTTCACCACAATGCGGTGGCAGCAGAGCTGGGGTGGCCCTTCAGAGTGGCAGGTTGCCCCAACTGAGGCAAAGAGGCCAGGCGTTTGTGCCCCTGCACCGGCCAATCATTGGCTGCAGGTTACCCAGCAGGAAGGTGAATAACTTCGGAGTGAGGAAGTTTCCACAAACCAAGGGCAATTCCTACAGCTGTCAATAGTTAGTACTTCTGACACCTGGGGGATGGGTTTATAAAATCTGAGGAAGGATCTGTGTGGTCCACTACAGCATTCATTACCAGTCAACCCCATGTGTTGGATCCATTTATTTTGTATAATGAACTCACACCGTTTGGAGTCAACTCTTCCAAGATTCCAGTTGGGCTCCATTACCAGAAAAAAATACAAGAAGACGGTTAACAGCACAAACATTAGATCCCTCTGTTACAGTTAAATGCCAAAGATATATGTCATCTTCCTCCTCTACTACTCATTCTAGAAATACCTCATTCTTGACCAGCTCTTCTGCTGGTATTGATGGCTTATGTAGTTGAGTGACACAGACTCTCATCCACACTTTTCCCAAGCCCAGTGACTGTGCTTAATTGTTTACTGACACTCATGAGCATAGGAGAACCAACAGATGCCCCAGGGGGTTATATGGCCAAATGAATTCTTCTGTACCCGCACTGTGTACCAACAGCTTTCCCTCCCCATGAAAATTAGGATCAATGAAACCTTCCACATTAGTGACACCATTGCTTGCCCGCCAAATTCTGAGTATAAGGAGTTTGAAGTGGCCAGGGGTCAACTTTGACTTAAAGTTTGATGGGACTCTGTGTCCTCTGGCAGAAGTATTCTCTCTGTGGAAACAGAATATCTAGTGCCACAGAGTCTGGAGTTGAAGGTATAGGAAACAGAACTTCCGGGGTTACTGAGATCAGTGATAATTAGAACCACTCTTACCTGTATCCCTTGGTTCCTGAACCCATATATTTACACACTGGGGCTACAGCACAATATAATGGATATTGATTTGGGGTATGGGTCACATTCATCAGCTCCATTATTCAAGCTGATGTCTCATCTGCACATTCACAAGCTACCCCATTATTCCATCAAGCTGGTAGTTTATGGGTAATATAAAATGCGACAGGATGAGTGGGTCTCATGCTTATGTGCTCACTGCTGTATTGATTTCGGTTTAAAATGCTTGCTTTGGTTTTGTCATCAAGTGGACTCCCATGCTAGTGGTTCTAAAACTCTGTAAGACTTTGGATACTGGGTCACTGGTTGAGGCCCTGGATGCAGGAGAGATAACCCATACTCAGAATAACTGTTGATTCTAGCCAACATAAATTATTGGTTATTGCAGTACAGGGTGGGGCTAACATAAGTTTTTAGTTGTTCATATGGAAAGTAATACAATAATTAATAGATAACGATATAAGAATACACTCTGTTTTTCATGTACTTACAACTGTGGACCTTCTTTTGCCCGCCCTGCATAGAAGAAATTTAACGTACTCAACTTGCCACCAAGGCCAAGTCACTAGTTCATCTCTTCAATGGTTGATACCACATTGGGAGCTCAGTCTTTGTTTAAGTTGCTGTCAGTTGAACATTTGCCAGTGTCTAAATAAGAAGTGACCAGCTAAAATGAAGGTGGGGCCAACTTAAGTTCATAAATTGTTTAGTTTAGTATATGGGTGCAACTGAAAATTGACTGCTCCTCCACTGCAGCCCTACTTTGTGGTGGCCTTGAAAGATGGTGGAACAATTAGCTGTGTAGTTCTGCCCACTTGGTTGCAGTGAACACTCTCTAGTGTCAATATGTTCACCCGTCATGCCCTCACTATAGATGTGTCTCCACTCATCTTCCCCAAATCTCCTTATCTGCAATCATCCCATTTTTCTCCTTCCAAGACCTCAAACACATAGAGAGCCATCTGTCACTATCCATGAATTTGTGTATATTCAAACATGACTATTCCTCTCTCCACGCAAAGTGGATGACCAATTGTACTGCTCAAAATTGAATTAAGTGCTGTAATTTTCTCTAACCACTGTCTTTCAAGGCCACCAATAAGTGGGGCTGTAGTGGAATAGCAGTCTGTTTTCAGCTTGCACCCATATACTAAATTAAACAATTTATGAACCTGACTTGCCCCTCCACCCCATTTCAGCCAGTCACTTCTCATTTAGCTGTAGCTGTGCAGTGAGAGAAGAGCGCTGGTGCAAGAGTAATGCACAGCATGGGCGTCTGCACAACCTCACTGTGCAGTTTACTTTTCTTCCTTTACTTACTTCAGGTGATATTTCCATCTTACGATGACTTGATTACAACTAGGCCTGTCTGATCTTAGGAGTTGGTGGGTTTGAGGAAACTCTCCTCAAAATGAGAGCTCAGTCCCCTTTGTTGCTTCATATCTGTGGTCAGATGCTCAATTTCCACAAGGGCCCAGCAGCAAAGGGCTGTTTTTTGAATGAGTTCTCTGCTGGCATTGCTCCAGAACCCATGCAAGGATTCTTCTGTTAGGAAGTAGCCCAAATGCCAAAGGACATCTTTCCTACCACAAATAAATTTAATACAATAGAGTCTATGGTTTCAGAACACAAGTGGCCGGGATGCCTGATGTGGAACTTGGACCTGCTCAGAGTCCTTTCTTGCTGTGGATACCCCCACGGGCAGCAGGATTCTGTCTCCAGAACTGGAGGAGTTCTAGACACTGCCTTTCCATCAATTTAGGAAGTGAAAGATGCTAATCTTTGTTTGCTACTTTGGGCAATTCTTTATTCCTTAATTTTTGATGTCTTAGCCTGCTCTAGACCTTTGAAAACTTTACAAATGTGGCATGTCACTGAATCTTTGTCAATTTTACCCACCACATTCAGAAGTTATTATTCTTTACCAAGTCCTACAATATACTTATCACTTCTTGCTCATTAAGTGTGATTAGCATTTTTTCATTGAATGGTGAGCCAATTTAATCTTTTGCAAAATGTCCCAAATGCCCAGGTCCTTGCAGACTATTTTCTGACAGATGGTGGTAGAAAACAGTAGCTCTCAACCATAACTAGGTGCCACCACACATTCTGTGTGAATGGGAACCACGTGTGGCCCTATGTCTGATCAGGATGGAATGAACTAACTTCCCAGACCAGTGGCCCCATATCACATTTCTATGACCATGTTAATCTGTTCTATGACCATGTTAATCTGTTCTGGAGTGTCCATTATAACTGAAGTTCTTACTTAATTGACTGGTAATCATCCTTACCTAGAAAATCCTGTAGGTGTTTAAGAGTGGCACTAATGTCTGGTATTTCCCAATGTCACAGTATTTTAATAGTTTTATGGAGATATAATTAATATACCATGTAATTTACTGATTTAAACTGCACAACTCAATGTTTTTAGTATTCTCACAGACTTGGGCAATGTTGTTTCTTAACTTACATCTTGTGAGGAAGTTTCAAGGGATTCCCCTTAGTTTTTTTCTCTACAATAGCTCTTACTTCACAAATCAATCAATCAACTTGGAGATTCTGCCAAAGCACAGGATACTAGATTTGGAGGCTAGAGAAATGACCACTGGATGTGTCCATGTACTTAAAAAACTCACTGTGAATCGGGTTTGGACCACAACTCCTTTTATCATCTGGCCCTCACTAGTCAAAAATGAGGATGCTTTCAATAGTCCTCTGCTTGGTTGGGTATTCTTCTTTTTTTTAATGTATGGTAACAAATGTCATGGTTCTCTTTGGGAAAGGGCCGTGGGAATCATTATCCATATACCTTCCATCCTTTCTGCTGGTTGACTATTAACCAACCCTGCCTACGGTCATTGGCTTCCCAGATCTAAGAACTATCTCGGGTCTGGAAACTGGGTAGTGAATCATGGCTTGATATCGGAGTGGCCTTCTGATAGTGAACCAATGATTTATTTTAATTGCAGAGATTGAACACTCTTGTAGGTTGTTCATTTATCTCGCTCTGCTAACAGCATGTTGTATTAACTACCTTCATAGCTCTCTGTATGCCAGGCCTCCCTCTTCCTCCAACATATCATGTTGCTAGCTCTAGTCTACAGAGGACAGCCTCTTTAAACTCTGAAAATGCCATTTCCCTTCTCCCAAGCACATTCTTTAGTAAATAGAGTGTCCTCTGGGACTTCCAATAGATTATGGTCATCTGGTAATTTTCTTGGATTTATGTAGACTCTCTACTCTAGTATGCCCATTTTTGAGCCCTTTAATTCTTTTTTTACCATTGGTACTGACAGTTGTGATATTTCCTATTCACTCAGTATGAGTCATCACTCTTCCAAGCATTTTGGATCCAATCTAACAGTGGAATAGCACCGTCTCCCAAGTTCTTGCCAATATATTAAATCCGGGGTGATTTATAGTGACTCTGTACTGATAAAAATGCCCTTATCCAACTTCGTATTCCATCCCCCTTGTCGGCGCACTCTCAAGATCCAGTCTTATATGTTCTCGCAAATCCTACATGCACACATAGCTTAAGTCCTTCATTGCCTTTAGTATCCAAAGGCTGTCTTCTCTTAGTAGGCCTAACACTTTTCTAACCCAGTTATATTGTGACCCAATTCCAGCAACTTTTCTCAAAACCACAAGAGAAAGTAGGGCTGAGGAAGTATGGTAAACAAGTAATCTATCATCTTTAAGTCAGAAACCTGTACTATGTCTTCAAAGAAAGGGAGAATTAAAATTATTTAAGAGAATGAGATATTTCTGAAGCCCTGGGGTTCAGAGGATTCTAGATCTTTAGCATCCCTTAGTACATTTTCCCAGATGTCCCCATTCAAGTCTCAGGGTCCTACTCTTTCTCCATCAGTGCCTGGATCTTGGCGTATCAGACCTGCCAGGTTTAAGAATTCAGCCTGCTCTGGAGCAGATTCTCTTATAATTACAGCAAGTCCTAGGTCTAATCCTCAGGTTTTTCTGCTCTCTAGCTGTAGGAAATAAGAGTATATGGTGTCAGGGAAAGTCATTGACTTCACTACTATACCTTATGTTGATGATTAATAGCCTTCAGCCTTTCACTGCCATTTTTCAGTATGTTTATTGCCCTAGCAATAATGACTTCATCTCTCTTAAAATTACTATTTCTCCAAAGCTCTCAAAATCCTAAGATATTGCAGCCACATATTCCATTCCACCAATATCTCACTCCAGTTCACCACTGGTCAAAATGCCTAAGAATTGCATTGCAAGTGATAGCGTCCTTATTGCCACATAGCCAGTGGTGGGCCTATCTCCAAAATGACACTTCTGAGTTTGTTTCCTAGGTGTACTCCCAGTATTGACCTTCCAGTGCCAACTTTTTTTAGGTTGCATTCCCCAGGAAATAAACTCTATGGTTCTGGGATTTGGATGCAGATTTATTGGAGAGTTCCTTTGCTAGGGAACAACACAAGTGAGGGATGAAAGAGGCAAAGGTTGTAGAGGTTGAAAATGAACAGTGATGCATTGCAGCAAGGCCTCACCTAATCCTATGAAGGTTTCTGAAACTGGGATAATCCTTCCAAATTGTCTCCATTGAGTCAAGAGAATCACACTTCGGAACACTCATTAAATTCAAATAGCCTTCTAGAAAGTGTTTTAATGTTTACTAAGGCATTTCTGGAGATCAAGTCAGGTGGGAGGCACGGCAGCAACACTCGTGGTAGCGGAAGAAATAAGTTCATTAGTTCTGAACACTTAACATTTACTTCAACTGGAGTGTTACAAGAGTAATAATCAAATGCATGAAACCAATATATATTTAGGCTTTAAAAATATACAGAATATCTGAGCTCTGTCCAGCAAAAGTCCAACCATTGTTAATATAACAAGAACAGTTTGTGTCACGTAGATCTAACCTGACAGCCAAAGAGAGGGGACTGGAATGCACATGCATAAACAAAGATGACTTCACTGTACTCGTCAGTGGGGGTGATAGACCACTGAGTGAGCATGTGTGCTGTGTGGCCATTACATTCAAAATGACTGAGCGACTACAGCAATGAATCTGCACCAAAGTTTGTGTTAAGCTTGAATATTCCTCTGCAGAAACTATTCCAATGATTCAGGAGGCCACAGCTATGGCCAACTGGAGATTGGTAGCTTCATCAGGACAACATGCCCACTCATACATCATGTCTTGTGCAGAGTTCTTTGGCAAAACATCAAATCACTTAGGTGACTCAGCCCCTCTATGGCCCAGATTTGGTGCCCTGCAACTGCTGGTTTTTCCCCAAACTAAAATCACCTATGAAAGGGAAGAGATTTTAGACCATGGATGAGATTCAGGAAAATATGGCTGGGCAGCTGATGCCTATTGGGAGAACTGTGTGAGGTCCCAAGGTGCCTACTTTGAAGGGGACTGAGGCATCACTGTCCTATGTACAATGTTTCTTGTATCTTGTATCGTCTTCAATAACTGTCTCCATTTTTCAGATTACATGGCTGGATGTGTTCTGGACAGACCTTGTATAATTTTGTAATATTTGTATTGCAAGAAGTAAATGTAAAGATGAAAGAACAGACCTTTTGGGGCCAGTCCACATTTAATGATTAATTCTTTCCCTCCAGCAATATTTGAATTTAAAGAAATTCCTGCCACCATATTGTGTTTGAAGACCCAGAAGAGACAAGCACTGAGAATTTTATAATAATGCTATAATCAACTTTGGGCAGAGGAAATTTTTCAAAACTGACACCTCTGATATTAAGAGCTCTTGGTTCTTAAAGGAACACAGGGGAACAACTCTCTTATAATTTCACAATTACTTTTAAAGAATTTTGACTAGTTCTGTTTTGTCACTTTTGGTATCTATTGTACATAAGTGCTAGAGGAAGCATTGACTGAATTCTACTTGGGTTCAAGTACTATCTACCACCTATTAGCTGGGTAATAAATTAGTTTCTTAATTGTTCTGTGACTTTGTTGCTTCGTATGTAAAATATATGGGAATAATAATTAACTTATTTCGTGAATTGATTGTGAGAATTAAATGAATTAGTAAAGTATTTTGTATAGTGACTAGCATCACTCAATCAGTGATCATGGTTATTATTTTATCTAAGCAGTTGTTTTTCTCTTCTTTTATATGTAACCTTCATCATTTTATATGGCCTCTTGGCAGATTAGATATGTCACTGTGTCTTCTCAGCTGTGTTGGTCTTTACTGAATATTTTAGACTCCACTTGTGGCTATTGGAGGAGATGCAAAATAGTTGAGAGAAAGCATGAAATCCGTGTTAGTCCCTTCAGGCCGGGACTAACACTACAAACCTAGTCCTTTGGTACCAAATTAAAAAGTGGATTCCCCTCCCAGATTTTGCCGTATTTCAGTGTTTTTAGAGATCATGAAAATTACTTCGTATTTCCTTTTAATTATTTTCTGATACATTAAGGCTCTACATAGTATGAATGCATCATTGGAACTTGTTTATAGAATAATTTAAGGTACAAGAAGGAAAGTTTAATTTTTCTTCACCATCGCTTACAACCTGTTTAATTTTAATTTGCTTTCTTCATCCCTTGATGATGTCTAGAGCAGACAGATAGATACCATAGCTTTCTGAGAATTTACAATTAAAGAAGTATATGTGGTATAAATTCTAGAACAGAGCACGACGTGGCCTAAATCTTAATCAAGTGAAAAGCAACTCCCTTTCCTATCCCAACTCAAACTGACGTGAGACTGTGGTCTAGCGTGAGTGGAAGGCCTGTTCATTTATTCTCCCTCCCACGTACCTGGCAAAAGAAATCGGAAACAGCACAGTGATGGAGAAAAGAGATTAAAGCCAAGGTGTAAAATTTGTATTTATTTTTTATTTCTTTTGTCTTGCAATTTTATCTTCCTTTGGCTGCCACCAAAAAGCGGTCAAGGCCTGCTCTGGGGCAGACACCCAAAGGCCGGCCTGTGCCACGTTTTGTTCTTTGGAGAACTCGTGGAGGCTCTGCATTGCACCGCATGGTTTCCCGACACCCACGGTTCCCTCTCTGGCTGACGTCTGGCCATACCCAGCTCACCTCCTCTACCCGTTAGGT
>PVKM010001962.1:0-70227 GCA_004027735.1 Carollia perspicillata
CTCTCTGACACGCGGTCCATCCTGGTGGGAAGTCCAATTCTGAGTCCCCCAGGACAGAAGGAAAACCAACCATCCAAGTCCACCACGCAGAAAGAAGTGATTTCTCTCAGCCTTGCTGGTGAGTCCACTCTCGAGGACAATCATGATGCCAGGCCCGGGGTCAAGACAAGACAAAGGGAAACAAGCACCCCCACGGCGCCCCCATCCTTCCAGCCCCGGGCTCAGCCTCGCCAGCGGCGGCCTGGCGCAGACACATGCCGGCCCGGTGCGTGGGCTTTACAATACCTGGTCCCGAGACGCCGCTCGATGAAGCAGGACCTTGGCCGTGAGGGACGGTGGGAGCTGGGTGCTGACGATCCTAGGAGGTCAGACACAGGAACAAGGACAGTGTGAGAAGAAATACACCGCAGGGCTGCAAGCTGAGAAGCTTCCTAACGCCCCTCGTTGGCCAGGATCTGGGGGACACAGCTGGTGGAAGTGTCAACTGGTGACACCCTCATGGAGGGAACTCTGGCAACTTCTGTCAGAACCTTCAATGCCCAAACCCTTTGACCTGGCTTGTACCAAGAAGTATGCAGCAGACTACTTATTACAGGGGAAAAGGTAAAGTCTTTGGAAACAGTGGGAAAACAGTGTAAAGTCCCATCAAGAACAGAAGAGCTAAACTCATCGGGCACAGCCGGACACCAATCAATGTGCAGCTACGGTGAGGGGGGCCGGCAGGGACTGTATGCCCCACCCCTGGTCTGCAGGGAGCGGAGGAGGACAGGATCCCATTCGCGCAGAGAGCAAAACCAAACAGAATCCACACATCCGTGTGCGTACGGATGTGCGAGAACACAGGGCAGAACAGAGGCAGGCTGCTCCCCCGATGCCAGCTGTGGGTGGGCACACGGTGAGGAGAGCGGAGGGGAACTTCTCAACTGTGCTGTGTGCTTCTCTCCGGGTTCGTTTTTTTACCGTGAGAATCTGTCCCTGCATTCAGGGTGTAATTTGAAAATAAAAAGTAAACATGAAACATGAAAAGGAAAAAGCATGCCACCCTTGACAGCCAGGTCACAGGGAGCTTGGAGGCTGGTTCAGAACCATCGGAGTGAGAAAAGGGAAGAGAGATGTGTGGAGGGCCACGGGGACCCAGGGACTGTGCTTGGTCCTATGTCTGTCACCTCATTTCACGGTCCACAAACTATCTCAGTTTCTGAGAAGAGAAAACAGAGATCCAGCAACTTGCCGAAGGTCACACAGCTGGAAGGAAGAGAAGCCAGGACTGGGAACACAGCCTACAAGACCCCTGAGTTGCGGAGCAGCCTGGGGAGTTACTCTGTCACACATTTCCTCTGGCAGCCAGAGAGTTCTGAGCACAGAGCACCGGCCCTGCCCGCCCGAGAGAGTGGCCTCAGGAGACGTGTGTAGTGCCTCTTAGGCACTCGGCTCATGAAGAGGCCCTCCAAGTGCGTGATGAGCTGTAGACTGATCTCAGAGGCCAACCGAGAGACAGATCCAGCCAAGAGGCTGGCAGGAGCCTGAGCAGAAGCACTAACGCTGCTCGGCCAAGCTGAGCGGTGGGAGGAAGGTCACGGCAGACTTCCGCCCCCTTACTTACTGACCGTGCTGGCTGGCGGCATTGGGGGCCTTGTGTTCACATTACATGGACCAACAACTATAAAGGCATGCTCCACCCTGAGAATTACAGGGATCTCTTTAAGTCTACCTTTTCTATTCCTCTTTTCTGGACACAAAAGTTTCCAATTTCCCAGCTTTGCTCAAAGACAGCTAGTGGCCCAGATCAAATCAAAACTACCTGATATTTGCCAAACCAGCCCACCTGGAATTGGCCCGAGACAAAGCTCCCACCTATGATCTGGACAGTCGGGCCCGCAGCAGGGCTGGGGATGGAGGAGGGGGTCTGGCGTTACTCACAGGCCTTTATAGAGGATGCAGCCGGCCAGGACGTGAGGGGAGCGCTGGCAGGTCTGCAGGATGAGCGCCGCCTTCAGCAGGAGCAGGGGGTCCACCTGTGCAGGGCAGGAAGCGCACCTCACTTACAATCAGCGGGGAGGGAAGGGGAACGGGGGTTTGCACAAGGAGTGGACAGGTCGTAACCCAAAGCCTGGAAAAGGAGACCATGTCACATGTAACATGTCCTCTCTATACCCAGAACCCCTGACACCACAAAAGGCCAAATCCTCGGAATAAGGAGGCCTCTCCAGAGGCTGGCTCAGTTAACAGGGCCCGTGGCTACTCACAGGGGACAACGTACGTTCACCAGGAGACCAGCAGGCAGCAGGAGAGGAGGCCTGCAGGACTCAGCAGGCCGTGGCGCCAGGTGAAGCCCACCCCCACCCTCTCTCTGATGCACAAGCCCCCCCATGACACAGCTGCCTTGACGTCTGACCAGGCCTGTCACTCTGCTCTATAACATAAAGGGGGTACATCATGACTGTTCACTCAGGAAGTCGCCTCAGTGCCACATTCCTTGTAAAGAGCCAGCTGCCCAAAGTCCCTAAAATGCCAGACAGTGAGGATGTGGTGTCCACCTCAGATCCAGCCCACAGAGCGACGGGCAGCACGGGCGGTCTGGGCAGCCCACATCTTGTAGGCCTGGGCGCTAGAGGTGGCCCACTCGCCCGAAATCCCGGTGAGCAGCAGTGGGGAATCGAGTGCAGGCCTTAACCCACCCCCCCGACGGAGAAACGCTGCATTCCAGTCCCCTCTCTCCACACACAGTTCATTAAAGGGGGAAAGAAGAGTGTCCCAAAGCCCTGCTCCTACATGTGAAACGAGAAAGCAGGAGGATGTTACTTTGGTTTGGTCCAAGTTCCAGAGGGAAGTGAATATCTTATGTAGATTACTGGTGTTTCTCAGGATCTGTTCAATGAAGGTGTTCCACTCGGCGCTCAGCTCCTCCTGGGAACAGTTCTGAAACAGAAGCGGCCTGCGGTCAGCACCTGAGATTCTGAGATTCTGAGAGACTCGCTCTGTGGCACGGGATGCCAGCAACCACGAAGACTATTCCTCGCACAGGAAACTGGCGGAAGGGAGGGTCTGTTTGAACTCCTATGAACACACAGTCCCCCCCAACCTCCTACCCTGATAACCTACCCACCACAGACTCGAGGCACTGGCTGGGGGAGGGGAGCAACCAGGCCCTGCTCTTTCTACCCATCCCCGTGGGGGGTGGGGGGGCAATGGAGAAAAACGCTTGGCGTGAATGTGACCCACGCCACTGGGGAATGGAGGCACCCAAGAACGGCTCCAGGAGTCCTTGACCTTGTCGCTGGGCACAGTGTGGTCTTGCAGAGTATATATAACAGACCCCAGAGTCAGCACTGTGTCCTGGCAACAGCGGCCTTGCTCAAGGGCCCCACATCAAGACTCCTCTACACTGCCCTCCTACCTTGTAAGCCAGAGAAACGGGTCCATTGTAGAAATTAAAAAATCCAATCAGCTGGTCCAGGAACTGCCGGCAGCTACCATCAGGGAGCTCCACAGCACAGCCCAGCACCTGTGAGGAGGAAGCCAGGGACACAGGCATTTTCCCGCACTCCGGGTGCAGGCCCGAGTGCGGCACCCAGGGTGCACGGCAGACCGACTTCACAGCCCACGGACACAGATCTGCTGCCCAGCCCCGCACCCTCCGCTCCGTCCACACTGATCCCTGCAGAGAACAAAGTGCTTGTGCCGCCTGACCAGAAACGCCCTCCTTCCTGTTCCCTTGCCCAGGGTCCTCCCATGCCCTTCAGGGCCCAACAGAGGTCCTAGCACCTCTGGATGCTTGTTCTGGTCATCCAGCCAACGCTGGCCTCTTTTCGGACCCTTGTGCAGTCAGGCCTGGTATCTGAACGCTGAATGTTTAACGTGGGTTTCACCGCAGACTGGGCTTAGACTGCTTCACGAGTGGCCGTCTCACCCCCTACCTCGAAAGAGCACTTTAAGGACAGAAACTGGCCGCATCGTCCCACAGTCCCAGAGCTCAAAGTGCCATGGGGTGGGGTGCTGGGTTCCACGAAAGGGAAGTCCTTGCTCAGTTAGAAAGCAAGCTGGCCATCTGTTTAAAGAGCCTGAAAAAAGTTCATCTTTGACTCAGTAATTTCACCTCGAGAATCTTTCCTAAGGGAACCATCGGAAAGTTAAGCAAACTAACAAACCCTGACAGAAAATAAATGTAAAATTCCCTCTGAATGTAAGCTCCACGGAGGCAAGGATCTTCGTTTTCTCCACTGATGCAACCCAAGAGCTCACGGAGCTCTGGCGCAGAGTGTAAATATTAACTTCTTCCCCAGGTGATCTGCCAGTCGAATGCAATTCTAATCATAATCCCACCAGCTTCTCTTTAGAAACTGACAAACTGATTGTACAACAGAAACACAGAGGACCTGAGGAGTCGACAGCTAGCCTGGAAAAGAAAAAGGTTGGGCACTTGCTGGGAACCGCTCTGCCTGGTTTCAGGAGCTGTAAACCCCCCTTGGCTAAGGCTGAGTGAGCGACCGTGAGCCACTAAGGAGACAAAGCTTATCTCTGTGGCAGGAGCGCTGCTTCTGCTTCATCCATCTCTGGCCTCCAATGCTTGGTCGGTTAGTCAATGACAGGTAAGACCCCTCAGAGCGGGGGCAACCTAAGCCAGACACGATCACGTGGGAGGCCCTCAAGGAAGGACTCAGGGGGCTGCAGCAAAGAGGGAGTGATGGACCCTCGTTCCCCGGCTATTCTGACACAGCCTGAGTCCTGGTTCTGTCTGCAAGAAGTCTCCTAATTTCTTGGCTGCCTTACTTCCCCTGCCTGACTTAAGCCTGAGACAATGCTGGTGGTGGGTACCGCCCTGTGCTGGAAAGGGCGGGTTCCCTAGGGCGGTCAGGCCTAAGAAAGAGTATGTGAAATCCTGGGAAACCTGCTTTGTTTAGAATGCTCTCAATTAAATAAGGGTCCAAGCAAGAAGTGCGTTTGTTCCTCAAAGTTTTATGGCTTCTTAGCTGTCTTACCCTGACTCAAAATAGGCCCTCAGAGTTCTTTGTTATCTATTGTTTGACCCTTACTGCCTGACAATGATTAATGAGCTTTACCTGTATTTCTGTGCAAACCGAATCCAATAAAAGCTCGTTGAGGAAAAGGCTCTTGGCCCTTCTCCTTTGAGAGATCAGCCACCTTTCTTCCCCAAGCAGATCAGGTCTTGGTGGAGTGATTTTCATCCTTGGTGGATGGAGGTGCTCTGCGGGGGAAGCCCCTCCACAGGGACTTACACTACCTGACGTCAAGAGAGCGTAGTCTACCGCTGAGACCTTCAGGGAGACAGATCCATGGAAAAGGACAGCCCAGAAGTGGGCCCACGCTAAGCGGTCACCTGACCTTTGACCAAGGAGCCAAACAGGGAAGAACCAATAGGAAAGGAAAGTCCTGCAACAGTGTGCTGGAACTACTGAGTCTCTGCAGGAGAGAAGGGCCCTTGGCCTCTGCTTCCTAGCAGACACGTATGTTAACCCAAGACGGATTACAGACTTCAACTTAGAAGCTAACACTATAAAGTTTACCAAAAAAAATGGAAACATCTTCTCCAGGTTTTAGACAGGACAGAAAAGCAATAACCATAAAACTGATAAATTGGACTTCATTCAAATTAAAAACATCTGCTCATGAAAAGACATTATTAAGAAAATTAATAGGAACACAAAAAATTGGGAGAAAATACCTTTAAAAAATATATATCTGACAGAAAATTGGTATCCAGGAGAGATACATATATATATATATATAAAGCTCCTACAACTCAATAGAAAAAGAAAACCCAATTTACAAAATGGACAAAAACTTCCAACAGAGAGGTCTCGAAAGAAGATCTACGAATGGCCTGGAGCACGGGAAAAAGCCTTGACAGGACCGGTCATCAGGGAACTGCAAGTTAAACCACAGTGTGCTTCCACTACACGCCCAGCAGAGTGGCTAAGATTAGACAGACCACCACCACCAGCGTTGGTGAGCACATGGAGCGCGGCAAATGGAATTCTCATGCATTGCTGCTGAGAACGCACAGGGATACCATCGCTTCCAGGAAAGGGCTGGCAGTTTCTTACAAAAATCAACATACCTCTACCCCATGACCTGGCAGTTCCACACACAGACATTTACCACGAGAAATGAAAACTTATGTCCACTAAAAAGACTCGTAAAGGAGTGTTCCGAGGAGCCTTTCCGTTAACTCCCCAAATGGAACACAGTGCACATGTCCACAGAATGGAGACTGAAGAGACAGGCTGATACGCTCGACACTCGGACAGTGGAGCGCAGCCCGACAGGGCAAAGGCGGGCGCTGCCCATGCGCACAGCAGGGTGAGTCTCTCAAATGCCAGGCAGCACGGCAGACGCCTCCAGAGAGGAATGTCACTTGCGTCACTTCACACATGCCGCTCTGGACCAGGCCGAGCTAATCCACGGGGCAGACAGGCACAGCAGCGGCTGCCCGAGAGCGGGTAGGCATTAGAATCGACTGGGTGGGGACACAGGGGAGCTTTCTGCAGTGATGCTGACATTCTGCATCTGGACAGGGATTCTGTTGCCAGCTGCATATCTGCCCAAGTGCATCATGTGGCACACTCGGATTCATGTATTTCATCACATGTAAATTGCACCTCAAAAGAAAAAAGAACCATAAGCAAATGCTGAACTCCAGCGAACATCATGAATGACAAAGGACTGGGGGCCGGGGCGGGGTCCACTAACGTGCCCAACTGGGATAGCACGGAAATAAAAACCGGATTCACAAGAAGATAAAGGACGAACAGAGATGGGACAAAGCAAATGTAACACGAAGTCCATGACAGGATCCAGGAGGTACAGTTGACTCCCGAACAACTTGGGGGTGAGGGGCGCTGCTGGCCCACAGTCGAAGGTCTGCGTGCGACTTTGGACTCCTCCAAACTTGACTGCTGAGGGCCTACTGTTTACTGGAAGCCTCGCCAATAACATCAACTGTCGAGTACCGCCTATCCTCTCTGTTGTGTGTGTTACCATGTATCCTGCATTCTTACAATAGAGTAAGCTAGAGAAAACAAATTATTAAGAAAATTGTCAGAAAAATACACTTGCTATATTCACTGAGAAACCCACACATAAGCAGACCCACCCAGTACAAGCCCATGTTGCTCGAGGGCGACTGCGTGAGTATTCACTATAAACTTTTCTTGACTGCTCGGTGTGTTAAAAAGAATTCATAATAAAATGTTGAAATAATACCTACAAAGCTGAATATACTTCCTTACACTTAAACATCCCCTCTGCTCAAGAACAGTTTAAAATAAGTGTAGGTATGGGAAAACAGCACTTAGAGTACATGGTGCTACTAGCTGTAAATAAGTGGTTCTTATTTTTTCTTCTTAATTGTTCTTTGAAATCTGACACACATGCATCAATGTCTTAGAGTCACCGCCCAGTAAGTGTGGCAGTATAAAGAGTACAAAAGAAAAAAGATGAGGATTGAAAACTCTACTTGCATCCCAGAATGAAGAGAGTTTCGGCAGGCTGGCTGAAGCCTTCCAAAGGAGAGGGGAAACCAGCCCGGGCAGTGCCGTGGAGCGCGCTCAGTTACGACGGGCGCCTGCAGGGAGTGGCGGGGGACTGTGGACGATCCTGGACACGGCGGGGGATTGTGGACAGTCTAGGCGGCTCGAGAGCCCTGGAAAGCACTGCTTTGTAGACCTCGCCGTCAGGACACCTATCGCCAAGACAAATGACTCACGGCACAGGCACTGGTTCTGCCTGTTCCACTTACCCAGAGGTAATCTCCGTCGACCTGGATGGCGAACTTAAGTTTCCGCAGTCGGATGAGCGTGGGCGGAGAGCCAGAGATGTCAGAGATGCAGTGGGCCACGCCGGCAATCTGCCCGCAGAGCAGCTCCTGTTGGTCAAGCAGGGTCTACGGGACAGAGGCACGTCCCAGGCAGGAAGCTGGCACAGCTGCATGCTGCCATTCCTCGGAGCGGGTCGAGCCTGCAGGCCAGAACTAGCCGGCTGCCCGTTTTTATGTGGCCCATGAACTAAGAATGGCCCTTTGAAGGGTTGTCAAAACGACAACAAAGAAGGACAAGTGACAAAGACCTTAAGTGAAGCCTAAAATAGTCACTTTGGCTGTTTTTAGAGCCAGCTGGTGGATCCCTGCCTGGGATGACTAAGCTGTCACAGAACACCCACAGTGAACACGGAAGGTGATTCCACAGAACTGTGCTTTTGTTCCCAGGATTACATCCTGGAACACAATTTAACCTGCATGCGTGGGCAGAGGCCTGAGCCTTTCATGCCTATTCAAATCCCCTGCAGCGGGGCAGAGCAACCCAGATTAAGCCCAGTTAGCCCTGTCGGAGGGGAACCACACGAGCACACTCACAGACCTTCCAATCCATGGGAGCATTAACTCAACCGTGGGGCAGCCAGACATTCTGGGATGGCAGAAAACGTACACGCCCCCCCGTGAAGAATTCCTGCCTCAAAGAAATGAACTTGAACCTAGCCAAGGCTCTACAATTCAGGGGTGTCCAACCTGCAGCCCACAGGCCAAATGCATCCCAGGGTGGCTACGAATGCGGCCCAACACAAAATCGTAAAACATGTTTTATACTTCAAACATTTTAAGATTTTTTGGGTGATTATATGTCACAGTGTATTTTATGTGTGGCCCAAGACAACCCTTCTTCCAGTGTGGCCCAGAGATGCCAAAATGTTGGACACCCCTGCCCAGATCTTACTACTAGTTTAAAGGAAATACAGTGGACAGAAGACATTAAGTGACAGCACCAGAGGAAGTCATCGCCCAACCCAGAGCGTGGGACATGCTCCCAGTCTGCTGTACAAGTGACCTGGTTTCTTCAGTAACTCAGCAGCAGAGGGGGAAAAGGGGTAGGTGGGTGGGCACTGTTACCCAGTTAGAGGCACTGAACACACAAATAACCAAATGGAATAGTGAACTTTGTCTGGCTCCTGATTGGGAAGAAGAGAAAGGGGGAAGGAAGGAAACAGTAAAGGAAGGTAGACCTAAGAAACAGCTAAGATAATAGGGCAAAATCTGAATATAGACACTACCCTACATGATATTAAGGAATTATTTGTTACTTTTGTTAGGTGTGATGTTAAAACAAAAAGTCCTTTTCAGTTAAAGATGTTATTTGATACTGGTGAGACGACACAATGTCCAGGATTTGCTTCAAAATACTCCATTAAAAAAGAAAAGAGAAAGGAGAGGAGAGAGGTTAAGTGAGGTCACATAAAGCTGAGAAGGTGTTGACAATTGTCAAAGCAGGTGACAGGTGACAGAGAGGGCTCATGATACTCTCCTCTCTACTTCTGTATGTGTTTGAATAAAAGTTGCTTCTGTTTACAAGCTGACCAAAAACTGGAAGCAATGGCAGCAGAGAGAAAATCATGAAGGCAACAGAGAGCTAGAGAGGAAGGAAGTACCGAGCTGCCTGGGAATTTTAAGACTAGAGCAACAAGAAACAGTACAAGTATAAGAGAGTGGAAACAGCAACTGCCTGGATTATCCAAGGAGAACCACTTTGGAAAAGTCGCCACTTGAGGCATAAATGTGTTCCGTGAATTCCCGCAAAACCATCACGAGCCGTGTGGCTTACCTGGGAAGGATAAAAATAGCAAATGCCAGCTCTTGTTGGGTCCCCTTCTTCCTTCACCTTTGAACCATCGTAAAGGAAGAAGTAATTCCACCTGGCAAGAGAACAGAGAGGGGCGGTGTTTCCTTTTATCCAGCAACCAGGGCGTTTGAAGGCACAGCTTCCTGTCTCCCAGCCCGGGAAGAGCTCATTACTCAGGGTTTGCAAAGGCAGAGGAGAAAGAACCCAGTGGCTACAAATAGATGAAAACCATTTCCTAAGTGCAGTTGAGTCTAACTGGAAATATGCCTCTCCCCAGCCATCAAACGATCTGTGTGAAAGACAGACAGACAGCTAAGGAAAGACGAAGGGCCTGCAATGATGCCTCTCATTTGAGACACGCACCTTAACTATGTATGCACACGGCTCAGTGACTGTATTTTAAGGCCCTGATATCAAAGTAAGTTAGGAATGTCTCAGATGCACTCCTCACAACCTTGGGCACAATGACCTCCTGAAATGTCCCTTCTGCCAGGAACTTACGGATTCATTTAATAAACACGACTGACAGCCTAGTGTGCAATGGGGCCCTGGCAAAAACATGTGGCAGCAGTGGGCAGCAGTGACCTGCCTGTTTCAGTGCATGGGGCACTGGCAAAAACATGTGGCAGCAGTGGGCAGCAGTGACCTGCCTGTTTCAGTGCATGGGGCACTGGCAAAAACATGTGGCAGCAATGGGGCAGCAGTGACCTGCCTGTTTCAGTGCATGACGTGAGTCTATCGCGGAAAAACTGGGGCCTTTTCAAGTCCACAGAGAAGCACCGAACCCCTCTTTGCCTATTGACACCTTAGGAAGGTAACTCAAACACGACCCCTCATCAAACTTCTGATCCCCACAGGAATCTCTCTTCTCGGTTCCGTAATTCTCTGTTTTCCCTGAAGTCTTCTAGCCTGCTCCATGACAGAATAATAATAGCCTCTCTCTTCAAGACCTCAAGGCAAACTCCACAAAGGCTGGACCTGAATTTTACTTCTGAACCTCCAGGAGCACACCTGCGAGGCTCCAGCCTAAGGAGGAACTGTGCCCACTCTGCCATCACCTGCGCTCTTCGCCCCCGGGGCCCCCTACCTCCCTCTCTGGCTCCTACCGTGTCTTCTGGCGACAAGCACTAGCGCAGTTACTAGTACAGTCCACTTTCCTCAGTTCCCGATGTGCAACTGGCTTCACAGCAGGTCCAGATCAAAAAGCCTCAAAAATGTTTCAAACTCAACCCAGAAACCCCACTGCTGGGCCCCATGCTACCCTTTCCTAAGGTCTTGGGGTAAAAGCCCCCCCACTCTTCCAAGCACACACGAGAAAACACGGGTGTTGTTTTAAACTGCTCCTGTTCACCTTCCACGCGCACACTGTCAGGCACTAACCCTGCTCAGTGTATTTAAACCAGGCTTTCACTTTTATCTACTCCATTAACATGTGCTGAACCACATCACGAGAGAGGCTTAACCCACGGGGGGTTGAGAAGGGAGCGGAGTTGCAGGCAGGCGTTGTGTAATACTCTTCAAGGGCCAAACTGAAGCCTGGCCAAACCTCTCCTCATGGGGTAATTCTGCAGTGCAACCATGTCTTGTCTTGCAAAAGTGAAGACTCCAACGCCCATATGATCAAAGCCAGATGCATGATTAGTTTCCCTACAATCTACCAACAATGCTGGACTCATTCAAGCCATGCAAGAAGCTCACAAGGGTAGAGCATGTCAGTTTTGGTGAGGAAAAGCTCACATGTTTGACCCAGCTGTTCTGAAGAAAATGGCTTTTTCCCCTTTAATAAAATCAAGACAATCTGGCTGGGGGTTTTCAGTTAACCCAAAACATCCGTCCAGCCACCTGGCAGGAACCAAACCACAGCAGGCCTCGCTACTCACCATGAGGCTGACTTTGTCTCTGATGAGGTGGAGGTAGCCATTTACTTTCCAGTCACCCTCATCCTTTTTATTGGGGTTTCTTTTCCAGTTGCGGCTTCTCTCTCCCAGCAGCGACCGTTTCTCTGTGTCCCCAGTCGAGTGCATCCAGACGTGGGAGGTTAAGTGTTTTCAGTCATAACTGTCGCTTGCTTAGTTTTCATTCCACGTGAAAGTTCTACTTCCCTCCTAGCAAGCCTTTCAGTTCCATGAGTGCCTCTATGCCTCTTAGAACCCTGGGGAAGAATGTAATAAAGCAAGAGAATTCTACCAGAAAAGTCAGATCCACTAATCTCATTCGGTGACCATCAGCTCTCTGGCTCTCCGCAGAAAGACCGCTTCAAAAAGCTCGCCAGGACACCCCAACAGGGGAGATGTATGCTGGAGGTGGTGTTTCGGGGCGATTTCTAGCTTGTGTGGTTCAAAGCCATTCTGAAGGTTCTTTTAAAAGTTTTGAAGTTTCCTGTTCAAACATCAGTGCCTCAGACCTAAAATAAACACAAGGAATAGATTATCTCAGAAACCCACAAGAGAACATGTGACCCAGCATGGTTAAGCAAATGGTACACTTAAAAGAGCTTTCTAGAAAGTCAAAAATAGTTTCAAAATAAAAAAGAGAGGGTAGCAGGACATCAAATCTTTTAGATTCTGGAACAGCGATGTCTCACAGAAGAAAAAATTAAGTGATTAGGGTGAAGAAGCTCTGGGTGTCAAGGACAGCTCTACAAAAAAGGCAGTTGCTGTAGTAATAATGGAACTCAAATTATAAGGAACTGTCACTTTGACAGCCCAAAAGTTATTTGAACATGCAGAATTCCAGAGCCGGGTGAATTTCCAAAAGACATAGTGAGAATTTGCCCTGACTGGTGGTGTGGCTCAGTAGGCTGGGTGCCATCCCACAAAGCAAAAAAAAGGTTGCCGGTTCGATTCCCAGGCACTGTTCAGGCCTGGGTTGCGGGCTGGGTCCCTGGTTGGGGCGCATCCAAGAGGCAACAGATGGATGTTTCTCTCCCTTCTCCCTTACTGCCCCCTCTCTAAAAAGAAATAAAATCTTGTTTTAAAGAAGACATGGTGAGAACTTAACAAGTGACTTTTAAACCCCCACAAAAAGACAACTCAGACTATCAGGGGATTTCAGAGTTTGAACACATGCACCCTGGTATCATTTACTTTAATCTTTATCTCTTGTACTCTTTCTTCAAAACCGACCTGGACTGTCTGGCCTACTCCCTGGACATAGCAATTCATAGTGCTAAATTTATCCTTCCACCAAGCTAAAACTGGCTTCCCAGCAACCGCCACACAATGGTCTGCAACACTCTCCAGGCAAATTAAACAAGTTCTAATCCTTTCACAAGACAAACTTTTGGTCTCTACATAACTGTATCCCTACTGTCACTTTCTCCAAGATTAATGTCCCCAGGGACATGGTTTCAAATGCTTGCTTGCCATCTGTCATCCTCCTGGGAGCACAACAGAGGTTTTTAAAGCTCCTTTGGTAGAGCAAAGTCCCTAGAGAGGACACCACTGAATCTTTGATGGTGTACACAATCTCTATTTTTTTCCTCAACTCTCAATATCTTGGGGCGAGCTTCCACAGTGTCACACTCATGGTATTCTCTGAAGCATATTTGGGTGCCTGTGGAGACGCATCTAAGCTCTCGGAACCCAGGACAGCAGCCTGACATCCCCTATCCCTTGTTTCCAGGGCACTGGGCCCCACACTTTCCAGTCCACTCTCTTATCTCTGAAAGGTCCCGAAGAGGCCGGTAATGGCCCTGCCGTAGGGCACGGGATGATATGTGACCACAGAAGGCTCTGGCAGCCTGGGAAGTGGTGGTAACGACACAGGGAAATCCAGAATGGCCGGCAATGGCCCCAGGGTGGTGGTGGTGGTGGTGCCTCGGTGGTGTAGGAAGTGGCCTCAGTGGGTCAGCTGGGCAGAAAAAAGGACGCTAGCGACTGCGAAGGGCTAGGAAGCGATCAGTCACCGTCCACGGCAGTGGGAAGTGTTTGGCCTCCGCGTCAGGGGGCTGGGAATTGCTGGGCAAAGGCGCAGGGATCAATCTGGACCCGATCGTAGAGCAGAGGCCGCAACGAGGCCCTCTTGGACGCGGTCCCTCCCCACAGCGTCCCGGCGCTGCCCACCCGCCAGAATAGCCAAGGCGACCCGAGGACCGGGGCTCGGAGCGTGGGCCGTAGCGGGGCGCCAGCGACTTCCCCCAAGTACCTCCACGCGCGGCGGAGAGGCCCAGCGTCACGCGCCTCCCGCCCCCTGAAGGTTCCGCAGCTCCGGCGCGCGGCGATGACGTAACCCGAGAGCGCCGCGCTCCCATGACGTCAGAGGCCAATGGCGGCGGCCGCGCTGGAACCCTGGCAGGCTGTAGCTTCGCGGAGAAGGCGCTCTGCGGCTCGGCGTCCGCGGCCCCAGGAAGTGGTGGCGGCCCGGAACCCGGAGGCGGAGCCGGAGCTGGACTGCGGAGTCGTGCTTCGTAGGATCCGGGAGGCCGAGTGAGTGCCCAGGTCTGCCCTGAGCCGAATGTTCACGCCTGTGGGAATCTCTCCGAGCCTCAGTCTCGCCATCTGTAAAGAGAGAGTACGCGCAACTCTTTAGGGGTTATTGTGAGGATTTCACGGAGGTTAAGAGCTCATTGCTGACTGGATTGTAGTAAGCGCTCAATAAAAGTTTTCATTCCTCTTATTGCAATTACAGCCGCGTCACCTTTGGGCAAGTTATGTCATCTCTGTGCCTCAGTTTGCTCATCTGTGAGGTGGGCATGCAAAGAGTACCGGTAGGCTTGTTTTGAGTATTCAGTGAATCGGTCAATGTAAACCATTTCGAGCAGTGCCTTAACACTGCGCGTCGTAAACGCATTACCAGTGTTTGGTGTCGATGTCATGCCAATGTTACTGGTTATTGCCAACGCCGGGGAAACAACACAAACACGTGGTTATCATGATTAGTTCGTTGAACTGCTAAGTGTCTGGTACTGGCTTGAGCATTCTCCATACTTCGTCAATTTGAACATCTCAGCCTTGCTAGGATCCTGTTGGTGTGGAGTTTTAGAGAGACGTAGAGAATGTATGGGACCAAATTTCAAACCCATGTCTTTGCGACTCCAAAACCTGTGCTTCAAAGTGCTCCATTATTCTGGTTTATCCCAGTCCCCATCCCTCCATGCCTTGCTCTGTATCTTAGCACTGAAAATAGTACTTAATACGGAGGAAACACTCAATAAATGTTACCTACTTTTGTCATTTTGTATTACTGCCTTTTTTTGTTAGTGGTCCTTTAGGGGCTCACTAAATAACAGCTTTCATTAGCAGCTTTTCAGATAACAGCTAAAGGATCTTCACAACCGAAAGTTGATGTGCTCCCCTCCCCGGCAGTTAGGGTCAAGAGGTGGTGGTGACTCAGAGGTTACCACTAAACAGAGTGAGCTGACCAGCTACTGAGCTGAAGAAAAAAAGCAGCAGCGGGTGTTTCTAGGATCTGAAGATGCCAAGGAGAATGGGGCGCCGAGAGGTTTGGAGAACTCTTAAGGCACTTTGCGTTTATTGCAATGTTACTCCTCCTCAACTTCTTCAGTATCCCCTGGGAGCTCCCCACTTCTACCTGCACCCCCAAGTACGGTGCATTCCCCACTGCCCTGAGAGGAGCCCGGCCCTTTGCATGCTGTCCTCCTATGCAGGCATCTGCCAGTTTACAGAGTACTCCATGTACATTCCAGCTCTCCTTCACCCTCTGTGAGGGACACAAGAGCAGGTGTTTTTCTCAACTGTGTCTGTTCCCTGAGTCCCCTGAACAGTGGCTTGTGGCTTGTCAATTCAAATCCAGCGCTGTTGTGGACCAAGGATACGGAGCAGATCGAGACCTGTCCCCAGGAATTGGGGGCCTCCTCCAGGAAGCCCTCTCTGCTGCCTGATCTGAGCCCCAGCAGTACATGTTCTGCCTCTGTACAAGTTCACCTTATCCTCCTGTCACTCAAGGGTGGCTCTGCATTTGAGGACACTCCATCGCTCTCCCCACATCCAGAGTGTGGTCAGGAGGAGGGTCACCGTTAGGATGGCCCAGAGAAGGACGGGAGATTATCACACCATTTTCTTTTCCAACAGGGCAGACCTGCTTATTTCCGATTTCTGGAGCTTGGCACTAGGTGAGTACCACCTCACCAAGACTGAGGGTGGTAGGGGTGGGAGGAGGGCCTGAATTTGGGCAAAGAAAGGAATCCCGGCCTCATTTGATGACATTTTGCTTCACAGAGCAGTGTGGGTGCTGGGTTCTAACTCTGACTTGACCTTACAGCTCTGTGTTTGTGCTTCTTAACTAACTGTGACCTTCAGCTTCTTTATCTGTGAAATGGAGGTGATATACATACTCTGTAGTGTAATTTTGAGTATTAAATGAGGCTGTTAAGTGCTTAGAACAGTTCCTGCCTGCCGCACAGGAGGCGCTGGGTGTTGTCATTCTCATTACTACTAGAATTTATATTGGGTCGGCCAAAAGGTCAGTTACAGTTTTTCCATAAAATAAAAGACACATTTTCCATTTTCACCAATAACTTTATCGATTTGGATATTTTGAGTATGTCAGCTATCTCCTGCTATTGGTTTCTAGTGGGCAGAGGCCGGGGTTCTGCTAAACATCTACCAATGCATGAGACAGTCCCACAGCAAAGAATTATTTGGCCAAAATGTCAGTAGTACCAAGAAACTTAACAAACCAGCCCTGGCTGGTGTAGCTCAGTGGATTGAGCATGGGCCTGTGAACCAAACAACTGCAGTTCGATTCCCAGTCAGGGCACATGCCTGGGTTGCAGGCCAGTTCCCAGCAGGAGGCAACCATACACTGATATTTCTCTCCCTCTCTCCTTCCTTTCCTCTCTAAAGATAAATAAATAAAACCTTTAAAAAAAAAAGAAACTTTACAAATCAGTTTTGACATGTTCAGTCAGTCACAGCACCTTCTCCACACACTGCACCAATCTTTTCTGTGTTTCAGTCGTGTTTCTGCCTTTCTTGAAATAATAAAGCATACTATGCTGGAAATGTTGTGTATTTTCTTCCATCTTCAATATTAAAATGGCTGCACAAAAATTCACCAGTTTTAAGTTTTTTAAAAATTGTATATATTTTTAAAAAATTTTATTGATTGATTTTAAAGAGAAAGGTGGGGGAGAAAGCGAGAGAGACATCAATTTGTTGTTCCAGTAAGTTATGCATTCATTAGTTGATTCATGTATGTGTGCTGACTAGAGACAACCTGCAACCTTGGCGTATCAGGACAATGTTCTAACCAACTGAGCTACCTGGCTAGGGGATACGTTTTTTTTTAATGCATACAAATATGACAGCTGTCATTTACAATCTAACAAAATTATTTCAAGTGAAGTTAAAGACAGCTAAACACTACCAGAGCCATCGTATGGGCAAAATGATGGACTTTTTGGCCAACCCAATATTATCCTGCTCTTTGCCCTTGAGATTACAATGTATATTCTTTCCCCATGTAGCTATTATCTCTTCCGAAACTGCATGTGTGGGAACGTAAATATGAACACATGGAGTGGACTTACAGTAGTTACAATTTTTACTGAGGGATATTTAGTTTGTTTCCTTTGTTGGTTTTGTAGTTATCGTAAGTTTGCAACAAGCACCTTTATGCATGAAGCTCTTACCAAGTTTAGGATGATCTTCTTGGGATATATTCCCAGAGACGAAATTATTCGGTGAAGCAGTGGCCAACTTGATAGCCATCGTTCAGTTCTCCAAAAAGCTTTTTACCAGTTCTTCTACCGGCGGGGACTAAAAGAGCCAGGTTTTCATGCCACCTTTCCCGCTTGGGTCTTATTCAAAGGTGTCTTTGCTGCTAAGTGAACATTGGTATCTTCTTCTGGGAACATGCAGCTTTCTGCTTTGTTTTGCATACAGATCTGTGCAGCTAAATTCAATAACAGTATAATAAAAGGAGAAGCAAGAAAAACCACCTCTATACGAGACGTAATGAGAATATTTTCATTAGACTCTAGAAGCCCCAACCTATCTTTTAAAAACTTTTTATTGCATTGTTTTGTACCAGCATTTAAACCCTATGTCCCTCCCCTGTGGTCACCACACTGCTGTCCTTGTCCATGAGTCCTTTGTCCTTTGTGCTTCATCCTTCTGCCCCCATGGCTGTCTTCCTGCTCTGGATCTACAACTCCGTCTCTATTTTGCTTTTTAATTCAGTTTATTCATTAGATTCCACATATGGGTGAAAACATATGCTATAACTTTTTACACATTAAATATTTCCTATTCCCACCATGGCTGGGGTGGCTCAGTGGATTGCGTGCCGGCTTGTGAACCTGAGAGTCACTGGTTCGATTCCCAGTCAGGGCACATGCCTGAGTTGTGGGCCAGGTCCCCAGTTGGGGGCACGTGAGAGGCAACCACACAGTGATGTTTCTTTCCCTCTCTTTATCCCTTCTTTCCCCTCTCTCTAAAAATAAACAAAATATTTTTTTAAAAAGTCAGAATTTCAGGGCATTTACCGGGGACCTCCTATTAAACTAGAACGAGTTTACATTAGAAGTTTAGATGGAAACAACCCATAAATGAAAGCTATTTCTTCTTGAGACCCTCTCTGAAGTTGTAGGCCGTAGGGGTGCAGAGGCCTGGAGGCCAGCGTTTGGTGGGCCCAGCTGCACGTGGCAGGCGTGGTTGGGAGTGGAGCCAGTAGCCCTTCTCTCTAAGGCTGAAGCTCTTACCGCCCCACGCCTTTTCTCCCTGGGTCTGGGACTTCTCTTGTGGATGACTTGCTTTGCGGGGTCTGGGCACGCCCTCTGACTGCATCTGGGGGCCTGCTCTTTCAGAAACCGTCAACAAATGTCTTGTGAAACACGTGGAGCAACTGAATGCCCCCGTGGGGGCTCCTTCAGGAGCCATTGGAAAGCTGCACCTCCACTCGTCACCGGGTGAGTCATCTGTGGCCCCCGGCTCCACCCCAGGAGAGACCCTGGTCACGGGGACCTGCAACTGGAAGTGTGTGTGTTATGGCATTGGGAACTTTGCCACCTGCGTCATAGCTAGAAACCAGCTGACGTTTTTGCTTCTCTTCCTGGAAAAGTGCCAGGTACGTTTTTGGACTCTTACTGCCCTTCCCTGGGCCTTGCACATGGCGCGTGCACACAGGCATCGGGTTGAAATAACTCCTCCTTCCCACCCGCAGATTCCCAGAAGTCACTGCTGGGTGTATGACCCTCTGTTTAGCCAACTCGAAATAGCGGTTCTCAACACCCTCGGGGTGATTGTCCTCAGGGAGAACGAGGTGAGTGGTCTAGGAAGGGGGCATGGGGAGGGCTGTGTCACTGCTGGCCAGCTGACCCCCCCCAGCCCGTGGGAGTCAGTTCCCTGTGAAATGGCAATCCCCCTGCCTGCCGCTCTCCCAGTGCCACCACGTGCGGCCAGCCAGTTCCCCACGTCTCTGACTGTTGTGCCCATCAGAGAAAAGCAAACTACACCGATGGCATGAGCCAGAACACATTAGGGTTACAAATTTTTTTATGAGTCTGTGTCCTGAAACGATGCTGAGTTGGTGTTTACTGTTAGTGTTACATATTAAAAGGGCACACAGTCTCAGGGCATGAAATGACGGCTTTCCGGTTGGAATCATTTTGTTCCAGGGGAGGTGATAAAAGGGGACAGGATGTCCTCCCCCTTCGGAGCTACAGCTCAGTCACACCCTCAGCACCTGACTGAGCTGTGGATGATGCCTCTGTCCACCCCTGCACCCCCTAAAATAGCTGGAATTCCACATTTCTTGAGACCTGGAAAAAAGAAAACAATTTCACAAGCAGAGGACTGACGCCAGTATGGGCCGATGCCTTTGAATTTAGTTGTGTTTTGCCTTGGTGATGATGATCATTTGAGTCCTCTCTGTTCTGAGATACTGCCATCTCATTGCTTATTATGAAACACGAAAATTAGGCCCAGCTGAGACGAGGGAATTGTTTGCCAATGTTGGCAAGCTGCTAAAACACTGCCGTTTAATTCTGATCATCTTTTCTGAGTGCCTGCTCTGTGCTAGGCAAGGAGCTTGGGGAGCCCGAGATAAATGTGAGCCAGCCTGTAAACAAGCACACGATGAATCAGACGGTGTGGCAGAGCCACATTCGAGGAACCGAGACTTCCGGGAAGGAGGCTCCTTTTGTTTGGAGGGAGGGAGGAAGGTTTCTGGGTAGGAGCTGGGATCTGAAGGTTGACCAGGAGTTCGCTGGAGGGGCAGGCCCAGGGCTGCAGGCAGCCTCTGGCAGAGCTGGCTGCTCTGCTCAGGAACCACGGCCAGTTCGTTGTCAACAGAAGGCAAGCTGCAGGGACAGTGGAGAGAGGAACGGCCGGGCCAGACGGCAGAGGACCTTGTGTCCTTGCCAAGGAGTGTGGCTGTGGAGCAGCAGTTCTCAAGACGGGGCATCTGGAAAGGGCTAAGCTGTGACAGGGATCTGAGGAAAGGGACACTGGAAGCAGAGGCTCACCAGACCCAGGACATGGGGATGGTAACCAGGGCCGCCCCTCCTGCCCGTGCGGTCACAGACCCAAGAGGCCCTTCCGCTCACCCAGAGCTCTGTGTGTTCATGGGACACGCAGCTGCCGAGTGGACACGAGTTCTTCCCCGCCGTCACGGTCTCCTTCTTGTCCCGTGTCATTTTTCGGATTTCATGCGCATCGCTCACATTACTGCTCTGCAGTGGAGTGTGGGGTTTTCCCCTTTCATGCTTCAGTTTGCTTTCCTCTCAGCTCATTGTCCCCAAGGTGTGTTGCTATGATTGACGGGTAACGTTATGTGAGTCTGAGGAGTGCAGTGTGCTACACGTGTGCTGCACAGTGACCACCGCGGTAGGTTTGTCAGCACACCCATCGGTTCACGGAACTTCATTCTCATCGTGTGTGTGTGGTGAGAGCCCTCCGCGCCCCTCCTTGTGAGAAGTGCTCATGCTCGCGTGCGTGCTCGCCCCCAGGAAGGGAAGCGGCGCGTCTGCGGGGCGCCCACCATCTTCTACATGCTGCACTGTGGCACGGCGCTGTACAACAACCTTCTGTGGAGCAACTGGTCGGTGGATGCCCTTTCCAAGGTGGTCATCATCGGGAACAGTTTCCGAGGGCTGCAGGAGAGGTACGCTGAGCGCACGGGAACTCCGCCCGCCCCCGGGGTGCGGGCGGGTCCACCAGCAGCCCGCCTTCCCACGACTGCCCCTGCGAAGTGCTCTCGCACAGGACACGGGCCGAGGGCTAGAGAAAGGCCAGCCCCGGGGCAAGCTCTGAAGCAAGTTAAAGCCGGGTTTTGCCCGTAACTCCTCCTTTCCCTTATGCTAGGCAAGATTTTTTTTAAATGGGGAAAACTGCCCTGGCTGGTGTAGGTCAGTGGATTGAGTGTGGGCCTGTGAACCAAACAACTGCAGTTCGATTCCCAGTCAGGGCACATGCCTGGGTTGCAGGCCAGTTCCCAGCAGGGGATGCACAAGAGGCAACCACACATTGATATTTCTCTCCCTCTCTCCTTCCCTTCCCCTCTAAAGTAAATAAAATCTTTAAAAAAATAAATAAATGGGGAAAACTGTTGGGTTTCTACCTGTGCCCCTCCCATCTCATGATGCCTAGGCGTCTGCTCTGTCATCCTGCCCTGATGAAATGGCTGCAGTGACCAGGACAGTCATATTTTCTACCGAACACCTACTCTGTACCCCCAATTTGTGCAATTCTTACTATATTTAAATCACCTTGCTTTTGTTTGTCTTAAGTTGGATAAAACCACTCTCATACCTAATTGTGCTTTAAAATCTTTTATTTCCAGGTTGTTGACGAGGATTCTGCAGGAAAACTACGCCTATGTTGCGAAGGTATCCCCCTGAATGAAGGGACCGGGTGGAAAAGGGAGTGGAGTCCTCCCATTTCTCTGTTGCTGGGAACCACGCTGCCCAGACCCGTGCAGGCAGATGCTCGTGAGGGGCGAACTGAAGGCAGAGCGGGGTTTGCTGTGACGATCAAGCTTACACTCTTTCTGTCTTTTGTGCTCAGATCTTAGAGGGACTGGAGGAGCACGCGTTCCCTCAGACTCCGCGGTACACAGACACGTTTAACGACACCTCTGTCCACTGGTTCCCCGTCCAAAAGCTTACCCGGCTTTCCACGGACACCTGGGCATTCCGGGAAGAACCAGATTATCGGGGCTGTGAAGACCTTGAAATCATCAGGAACACCACACAAGATCCTCCAGCCACTGACTCAGACTTGGTGTAACATACTCAGTGTCGGCTGAGGCAGAAGCAGCTGCTGCCAGAAACTAAAGCGGAGGCCGCCACAGTGGGGCTGCAGAGAAATCTCTCTGCAGTGAGCCACTTTGGGAGGGAACAGAAAATCCTTCAACTCGGCTGTTGTGTGCAGAGGACGGTACACTGCGCAAGAACTTGGTAAAATGGCATTATCGTGTTTCATGTCCTTTGGCGACCTGGCCTGATGGGAGCATCAGTGAATAGAGAAGTTACTCTTTCCAAGGTGGTGTAAAGTACTGTTTATTCATAAACGGGTCCCTCTTGGGTGCAGGGGTCCTGCCACAGCCTACTTGGCCATGTCAATCAGGCTCTGCAGCGAGGTGGGCACCCACGTCTTCTCACCCTGGACGAACACCACCCCCCGGTCAATGTAGATGACAATGCGGCCAAAGGTGTAGAGCTGCTTCCCTTCGTGTCGCTTCCCGATGACAGGCATGAACACGATGTTGTGCTCCTCGGCCTTGGTCTCAATGAGGTCCTTAAAGTTCATGGGCACGGAGCTGGCAGCCACGCCGATGCCCCTCTGGGCCATGTTCTCGGCTTCCCGTCGCTCCTGCATGGCCTCATACTGGAAGTCCTTCCTCCGCTCTGTGTGAGTGAGGTAGGCGATGTTCTCTCGTGCTCCGGGCTGCATGTAGGCACCTGGGAGAGACGGAGGGCAGGGGGTGAGGGGGGTGTCCCACCACGCCAGAATCTAGGCCACAACTGGGTGAACCTCTGTAAAACCTGTCACTCACCGAAGGGTAGCTGTGCCTCAAGTTCACAAAGCACTAAAACAGATGATCAAGCACCTAGACACCTGGCTAGAATCACACAAAAATGGGTCTGGAAGTTTCTGGCTAATGATACCCAGTGGCCGGAGAGTTTCCGTTCCCACCTTGCTTGGTAGTTTTCACTCCACATTGCCAAAAAGGCGTCCTGCAGAACCTTGAAAACATAGGGCCTGTACTAGGTATGTGTGTAACTTACTGCACAGGCCTCTGGGCCTGGAAGGATTTACAGTGTGTGGGGGGAGCTGGAGCCCAGATGCTGAAGGACAGAGAAGCAGGACCACGTGCCCAGTTCCAGCTGAGGGGTACAGCTGGGGAGCAGTGCTAGGAGCTGGGGGCCGGGGAGGCTGCAGGAGTGTCTACAGAGCATGAAAACAGCCCACGGATACCCGTTGAAGGGCGTGGATAAATAGCAAAAGAGTATGTTTACTGCATTCGGCACAATGCTAAGTAACCTATGAATTCCAACCCTGTTTTCATGTAATAGATAGACTTAGTGGAAAGAAGTAAAGGCTCACGAAACAGAAACTCGGATCACAGCCGCCGCTCCTAAGCTGTGTGACCCTGGACAAGCTCTCGGCCCTGTCAACCATCTGAGACATGGTCACAGTGGCTGCTTGAGAGGTGTGCACACGGACACGGGAGCAGCCCGGAGGCTCCCCGGACTCCTGGTCTAGGCAGCCACTCACCTAGAACTGAGGCGGGTGGGGAGGAGGTATTAACTGAACGGTCTGTTGCCCACTACTGACACAGCAAAGACAACTGTTGAGTGCTGTATACAAACAGCACCTCGGTCCCTTCCGGTTTTTTAATAAAACCTAGAAGGTAGGTGTCGTGATGGTTTCACAGGTAAAGAAAATGGTCTGAGAGACGTTAAGCAACTACTAAGAGGCTGACTGTGCCCCGACTCCACTGGGGGCTGTTACACTGGAGCAGCACACCCAACACTGGCCGAGCAGACACACGAATGGACCCCCAAAAGCCACACAGCAGAGTGGTCATGAAGGTGGGCACGGAGGTAGACCCACATAGTGTGACTCCTGCTAAACTCTGTCCCTGCCGAGGGGAAGACGCCCCTCCCAGTGCCAGGAGAGCCAGCAGTGGTGCTTGCCAATGACGTACTGGCCTGGGGGCCGGGTCGGTGTCTGTGGAGCAGATGGTGAGTCTCACTGTAGTCAGCCCACGGTACCTGAACACTCTGATTCTATGTCATTTACGTGTTTGGAAACACGGTGCTCAGGGCCAGGACATCCCAAACAGAACCCCCACTCACCGACGTTGGAGGACACTGCCCTGTTCATGATGTCGAGTGCTTCGTTGAACTTGTCCTTGATGGATGGGTGTGCCAGCACTTGGTCTGAGAACATGGACTTCCAGCCCAGGTACCACTTGGTGATCTCCTCATAATTTGGGCTGTTACTGAGCCAGGAGCACAGCACCTGCCAAAAAGGAACAAGTAAGAAACTTGCATCCACAGGGGCAATGAATGGGATCAAAACTTCTAAAGAGGCCCTGGCTGGGGGTGGCTCAGTAGATTGAGTGCCAGCCTGCGAACCAAAGGGTTGCTTTGCCAGTTCAATTCCCAGTCAGGGCACATGCCTGGGTTGTGGGCCAGGTCCCCAGTTGGGGCCCTCGTGAGAGGCAACCAATCAATGTATCTCTTGCACATTGATCCTTCTCTCCCTCTCTTTCTCCCTCCCTTTCCCTCTAATAAAAATAAGAAAAAAAAAAACTTCTAAGAGGACCTGTGTTTTAGCCACGGTCCCACATGCTGCTGTTTATGGGACTGAACAGCCAGGCACTTAGGAGGGTAGAATTTGGGGTCAGCTTGCTAGCTAAGTGCCTTGCACCTGAACTCTGAGCCTCAGGTCTGTACAACAGGGGCGTCACATCCCCAAACCATGCAAATAAAGTGCTTAGAACATTTGGCACATGGCAAATGGTCAAGAAATGGCAATTACTGTTGTCATTGCTTAACCCGTTCCTATCCTACCACGTAATTTTATTTTTGTTACGTAGTTACAGCACTGTCATCTGCCAGTTACCCAGGAATTCAGTGAACCCTCCCTGCCCCATCTCACCCCAACAAAGCAAACAAACGTACCTGAAGCCACTTGGGGAAGAAGTGCTTTTCAAGAAGCCCCACCAGGCTGGAGACAGAGATCATTCCCTCCCAGTCGATGACCCAGTAAAAAGCATCCATGTGCTGCTGGTGGGGGTTAATGACCAGCTCTCCAAGACACATCCCTGGAAGAGAAACCCGGTCTCTAGGGCGAAGCCACAGAAGCACAGAGAGCGCAGTCTTCACCAGCCAGTGTTGGCCTTTGGTCTGCATTTAACAGTCAGCTGTGAGCTCTCGACATGCCAGTTCCTAAAGATCCGTTTCCTCTCTAACCCAGAAATAACTCACATTTAGTATCAAATACCACGAAAATGTCACAACACCAGAAGCAAAATGTCACAACACCAGAGGCTATCGTGTCACCAGCCCAAGCCAGACAGATCAGGAACCAGGAGGCAGGCACACTGAGTCTGACCTGGCCACTACAGCCCTTCAGTCACTGCCCTAAGGACCCGGCTTCATTTACATTCAGCCTCAGCGCACAGAAACAGCACCTCCTACAGTGAGAAATGCCCTGTGCCTATCAGCTTTGTCGTGGGCTCAAAGGCCTCTTTTCAGAAGCACAGGCACAATGCTGCCAGAGGAAGCAAGGCCCCAGAGCTGCGGGGCGTGGATGCGTTTCCCCCGTTTCCTTACCCAGCTTGGGCACTATGTTCTTGACCATGAATGCTTCCCAGGAGCCAGGGGTGAAGACGTCTTTCCAGGGCTGGAGGATGAGCTTGGCAGAGGAGTCACTAGGGTGCCACTTCTGCAGGGCGCTGGACAGCTTGCTACGGATTGGGGAGTACAGCGGCTCCAGGCGCGCCTGCATGAGGGGGAGCCACGGGTGGATCCACGAGTGGATGGGGACGGTGTCTGTCAGCGGGTTCCAGTTTTCTACCTGCAGGAGGAGAGGGAGGAGGGCAGCCACGCGATGCCCTGTGTGGGTCACAGCGAGGAGGCCGTGTGCTCTCGTGGCCGAGGTCCAGCCCCATGCACGTGTGGGGAAGACACAGTCTTTCTCTCATGGAGGGACAGGTTAGGTACAAAGAGGCAGCCAAGGTGCTTAGTAGGCACTTTGCATTACATTTCCTCAAAAGAGAGACATTGACCCACAAATAAACACACCCATTCAATTGTACTATGTCTCAGAAATGGCACAGTTTTAGTTTTAAGAAAGAAACCAAGAGAATTCCCTATCAGTGGGGGCTCTGGGGAGAAAGGTGCTGGCCAACTGGCCTGAGCTTACACAGGACAAGAGCGCTGCTGCCACGCTGTGCTCGCCGCAGGCGTTTTGGCAGCACTGAGAAAGAGCAAAGCGAACCAAGTCCCCGTGGCTGCCAACGAGCTGCCTCCCAGGCTCTGGCCCTACCTCCTTCTGCAGCTTGGGGAAGATGAGCTGGTCCAGTATGTTATCCAAGATCCACACCGGGATGATGTGCGCCCAGCTATCCAGGAAGTCCACCATCGGCTCGCAGTTCCGTGGCTGCCACTGGGCGACAATATTTCGAACGAAGGGCATCCAGACCTCCCATATCAGCCTACGGGAGAAAGACGGGACGGCTGGCTTAATGCGCGGCCTGGGCTCACCCAAAGTACACCAGCACCCCCGCCTCCCGAATAAGGAAGACAGAGGTGCGGCCGGGAAATGCAGTCGGAAAGCCATCAGTCCAGTCCCCACACTGGCCCGACCTGCGCCCGCCTCTTCCTTGCTTTCCTGGCCACCCACTCAACCTGCCTGTCTGGCAGGGCTGCCACGGAGTCACACCAGCTCATGGCCCCTGCACAATGTCCCCTCTCAACCTGTCGTGTGTTTTTCCACCCTGAGCTCTGCATGGCTGACACCTCTTGCCCTTTGGGCTACAGACTAAATGTCCCCCTCAGAGACCTCTGCCTCAAACCCCCCCCAGAGAGGTGTACACCTTCAACATTCTGTACCGCTGTGCCAAGCTCGCACCGCAGGTTTACATGACCGCTCCTCACTACGGCCTGCCTTTTCCAGTCACTGCGGACAGAGGGCACCTGCTGTACTGTCAGGGTGAGCCCAGCACACGTGTGCTCCTCCAGATACCTGATAAGTGCAGGGCAAACTAATGAATGGGGACTGAAATTCCCAGCATGCCTGCATGTGGCAGAGGGCTAATAAAGACCAGTGCTCCCCCGACCCCGGGAATAGCAATCCTTCACAGCCCCCCAGGGGATGGCAGTGGGCATGCTCCGAAGCTGCACAGAATACCTGTGAAAGGCATCGGCCGAGAGGTCCTGCCCGCCGTGGGACAGGAGCTGGTCATTCTCCAGCAGGCTCTTCCACTTGGAGATGATCTCGGTGCCGTAGGTGCAGTCCTGAGGAGGAACACCGCAGCTGAAAGGGCGCGGTCAGCAGCCCCCCTTGCCCCCCGGACACGCTCTTGCGGCCGAGGCACGCCCCAGACCAGGGGCAGCGACTCACTTTGAGGGGATCCCACTCCTTGAAGTACTCCTTCATGAGTGGGTACACGATGGCCACGGCCAGGTCCACGCGGTCGGACATGCGGTACTCCTCGTAGTACTTGTCCTGCAGGGTCTCAAAGACGTGGGCGCACTCGTCCAGGGTGAGGGGGTGGCTGCAGTTGGGCTGCATGCGCCGCTCGCACTCCTCCACCATCTCCAGGACTTTGCTGAGGTTGGAGATGACCCGCTCCTCGTGGTCCAGCACCTCCGACATCTTCTCCAGCTCGTGGGAGAGGTTGACCACCATGTCCCGCTCGTACTGCAGCTGCCGGTCGTTCTGGATGATCTCCTGCTCCGTGAGGTCGATGAGCAGCTGCAGGTTGTGCTCCAGCTCCGGCAGCGCAAAGCCCGGGGCCTTGGCCTCCTTGCCGGGCTGTGGCAGCTGCTGTGACTGCAGTGGCAGCCCGTCGTCCGGGATGTTGTGCTTGTTGCTGATCTGGCTGTAGCTGTAATAGACCTTCTGCTCCCGGCCGGTCATGTCTATGACCTTGGAGAATGGCAGAGGGGACAGGTTAGCACTCAGCACTGCTGCACCAGGAACGATACCCCTAAGGCCGGGGACACACAGTGCGAGCAGCAGGGTGTGAAACCACACCGCTCAGCTGGCAGAGCCGGGGGAGGGCAGGGGGTCCCTGCTGCCCTGTGTTAGAGGCGGCTCGGGGTCCCTTTGGACAAAGCAGATGGAGAAAGCTTTTTAGGGAAACTAATGAAATTTGAATATAGACTGTTTAGTAGAGACGCAAATCTATTTTCATGGAAAAGTGGAGGCTACTCCGTTCAAAGCAGCTAATAAAGCATATATAATCAAAGTAACATTGTGGTAAAAAACACGAGTGTTTCAGCAAAGATCTGGAAGGATGCACATCAAGATCTGAAAGCTACAGGAAGGAAGGAAATAGTATTTTATTTTTGCCTCTGTACTGCCTAATTGTCTCAAATGTACTACACACGGCTCTGCAATAATAAAAGTTTAATTTAAAAACAAAATAAAACGTACAAAAACCCACAGTTATTGGCCAGAGGCAACCTAGGAAATGAGCTAACTCCAGTGTGTCGAGAAGACGGAGGGGAACCGGGACACGGACTGCACTGGAACGGGCTTCCTGACCGTCTCCGCAGAGTGCGAGCCGAGAACCGCCTGCACCAGCCGCACCCGGGGAAACACACTCAGGCCCAGCTACAGCTGGGTGGGCCTGGGCGTCTGCATTGCTCACTGGGACCCAGATAACCTGAAGCACAGCGCCCTGACACTGAGAACCCCACTCAAGGCTGAGTGCCACGACACTGTCACACCTGCACCAGACTACCGCACACAGCTGTCACCACTGTTCTGTGGCTACTTCGGGGAGTGAAGGAAAACCTAAGACTAGGCACATGACCGTGTGATAATGTAATCTGTTCTTTTTTTCTGTAAGACTTTATTTATTTATTTTTAGAGAGAGGGAGAAAGAGTGGGAGAGAAACATTAATCAGTTGCCTCTCATTCGTGCTCTGACTGGGGACCATACCCACAACCCAGGCATGTGCCGGGACTGGGAACTGAACCTGTGACCTTTCGCTTTGCAGTACGATGCCCAACCAATGCAGCCTTACCAGTCAGGGCTGCAATCTAGTCTTAAAACTAACACATGCAGCGCTGGTGTGCCCAGAGGACTGCGGCATGCCTGGTCAGAGAGTGAGGCACACCCTTTCCGGTATCTAAGAGCCTTAAAGACAGTCCTGTTCCTTGATCGTTCCATGACCGTTCCTCTAAGATTCCATCCTTAAAAAATGAAATGAAGCCAAGGCTTAATGTGCAAACCATGCCTGTCAAAAACCAAAACCAGAGAAAAGGTAAAGGTCTAGCAGGAAAGGGGGCACAGTTACAGTACAACCGCCCCCTGGGACTACGTGCTCGCTGAAGATCATGGCCACACTGGGTTTTCAGTAATTCCCGCTACAAGCTTCCGAAAGTAGGGCTCGCTGTCTCACCACCCGGGTGCAGGGAAGCGTGCCGGGCACACAGTAGGGACTAGACGGCTTCCTGAAGGTGTGAGTGCACTGAATGGGGGCGTGCTGCTCTCAAGTGAGAAAAGCAAGACTGGGGGAAAATCCTGGACAGAAGCCCCGAAGAAACCTCAGAAAATGTTTGGTGATGGACTCTGGGCTGTAGGACTACTTTTTGTTTTCCAGCGCCCCATCCCAGACCAGGTGTCCCGGGGCCCATGTACCTTGACCTGAGAAAGCTCCTTCTGCGGAGCGGAGAGCTTCTTGCTAATCCTGCCCTTGGCCTTCAACTCTTCCACCGTCCTGTAAGAGTACTTGGGCTTCTTCTTGCTTCCACTGGGGTCTTTCCTCCACTGGCTCAGCTCCTTCTGAAACTCCTGAACCAGAGGGACACAGCCTGTCACAGAGCATACCCACTTTTCACAGTAGGCGGGGCCACCGAGACCACGAACAGACGTCCAGTAGCTGCCATCTTAGATGTCCCCAAGGTTCTGTGGTAAGGACCGTGCCCGTGTGACACTGAAACCACCTAATGATACTCCCGGACGCCCACCCCCTCTTACAAATAATGAGGTTCAGAAGGCAGGTGTGTCAGACTGGAAAGAGAAACAAAAATAAAGTCCAAGGTAACAGTTACTGAGCATCTGCTGTATTGGGCACGCTGCTGGTTTTGAATTTACCTCATGTAAAACCTAGAAACACGATAAAAAGTGTTTTTTTTTAAGTACATAAAACCCTGGTTCTAATTTAAAATGAGCAGGCCCCTAGGTTTGAAGGCAAAACTATCTTTTACAAGCAGTGTCACAGAACTCTGTTGCAGGACGACCTAAAGGAAAGGAGAAAGCTGTTAGACTGACGGTGGCAGAGTTCAGCCCACCAGAGTGGGTTTTGTGTTTGTCATTTTGTTTTTCTCCCACTGGTCTAACACTTGTAATTTTTTTCTAAAAAAAAAAAATCTGGACTTCTACTCTGGGGAAACCATTAAATCAGGCAATACTGAGCCCACAGTCTATGTGGCAATAATTGCCCAGAGCTGAACAGAAACTACAGCTTTAGACGGGCTATGCCTGTGCCCGCTGGCCTCAGACCCCACTACGCCCTGCTGTCTCTCACCTGGCTCACCTGCCCCACTCTGTTGCATGCCGGGCACCTGCCAGCTTCTAGGTCTGAGAGCCCCTGACTCGGCAGTCAACCTCCCGTTATCAAATGCCTCCTTCCTCAGTAAAAGGAGGTCAGTGACAAGAGCGGTGATGACACGAGTCTTCACAGCATCGTGCTTCCCCCATAAACACAAAGGGGAAAAGAGTAACACGTCGACCAGGAGAGCCAGCCCCTTCTGTCACTGCAGCAGAGCCATACACGGCTGACAGCAGGCGGCTCCCTGCTGCACGTGGGATGCCAGCCTAGCACTTAATGGCCTTCAAGGCCAGATGGCGTGGGCCACCATGTCAGCGCGCTCCCTCTCTGCCCTGCTTGGTGTGCTGCCACCCTGCCACAGTGCCTCAACGCCTCTTTACTGCCACATTTGGGGCTGCCCTGTGTCCTCTGGCCTCTGACTCGCCTGGGGCCGATGCCCCCTCTTCTGCCACGGTAACAGAAATGTCTTCTTCCTAAGAGATCACTGTATTTATTGGAGGTGTGTCACCCCCCTGCCCCAGTCTTCTTTTCTACCTTGGCACTTCTAGCACTTACTGCTCTTTCCAACCCCACTTGCTGTCTGTGCGCTACCTGTCTAGGCCTAGGCCATGCACGCCCACCCTCCAGCAGTGACAGACCTACACCGCGCGATAACCACGTGAAGACTGACAGTGAAGGAACACATGAGCAAATGAAGGAAGGAACAGACAAGAACGGCACAGACACCACCCACCCGCACCTCCCTGGCTTCCAGTTACCTCTTCGGCTTCCTCTTCAGAGTCAACCACGGGGAAGTCCTGCAGGGACTGGGTGGTCCGCTCCGAGCCGTAGGCTCCCACGGCGCCTTTTCCCTTTCTCTGTTTGGCTTCGATCGGGTTAATGATGCCTGACAATTTCAGCAAAAGAGAAAAAGAGACTTCAGATCACAGCAGCTCTTGCATTTTAACAGGCCAGTCTGTGAACTCACACTTCCTGGGCCCACCGTGCCACGTGGCCCCAGAACACTGCTCACGTCCTGTGCCATCCACACCTTCTGGGCGTTCACGCTGCCGCAGAGCAGTTCACTGACTGAGGCCACTTATGTCCTGTGCGCAGACTCCCATTTCCCCTTGGGCTCGTTTCGTGGTGGAGCATTTGTAATAGGGAACTGTGGCAGGCTAAATCCTACGCTCACCTGGGAGCCTTTAATATGGACAGTGAAGGGATTCAGATAATATACTGATTCTGACTGAAGCAGGTGAAGCTGCATTTGAGACTCCATCTATTTCACACTCATACCAACTGGGCTCGACTCGTTTTATGATGTGCTTATGCCTTGGAAATAAATGTTCTTATAAAAGAGTTCATAAACAAAACCGCATTTCAATAAAAATCTCCCCTCGCCCCAAACTTCCCCCACCTCCCACTTCCAGTCAGCACTGCTGAAATCTCAATTCGAACACGCCCCACCCCCATCTCTGGTCACCATTTCTACCTCCACTTCCCATTGTGGATTTTTCATCAGCTGGGGTTTCCCACACATAACCTGGGTGTGACCTGCCCTGTGACTCAGGGAGCGGCCTTCGAATCACAGAGCCCAGGACTGCTCACACCCACTCGGGGCTGTGCCTGGGCAACGGCTCATGGACAAGAACAGCTGTCTCCCGTGGGGCAGCTGCAGCTGCCTCGTGCGAGTGGCCCTGGCACCGAGGAGCTGAGAGCCTGGGAGCGGGGCTGTCCTGATGGGGCTGCGGGACCAAGGCCAAGAGGAGATAGCGCGTCTCAGCGAGGCTGGAGGTACTGATGCAGGATTTGCTCAGCCAGGTTCATAGCTACGTGCCTCTCACTATTAAACAAGCTACACACAGCCCTGGCTGGCTGGCAGGCAACCAGAGGGTTGCCAGTTCAATTCCTAGTCAGGGCACATGCCTGGGTTGCCAGCCAGGTCCCCAGTATAGGGCACATGAGAAGCAACCACACATTGATAGTCCTCTCCTCCTCTTTCTCCCTCCCTTCCCCTCTATCTAGGAATAAATAAATAAAATCTTTAAAAAAAAATAAAGAAAGGCTTAAAAAAAAAGCTACACACAATGTTTTGTGGATATTCCTGAAGGACAGACGGCTATGATAACAAAACTGAAACTCTTGTGAGCAGGGACAACGAACCCTCATGTCTTCAGGGCGCAGGAAATGTAATGGGAACGAGTCAAGCAGACTGCGGGGGGGCGGGCAGCAGGCCGTGGTGGAGAGCGGGCCACGCACACTGCCCCGACGCAGCTATGACCCAGCTGAATAAGGCACTGCCAGGCAGACCTGGACTGAGGTGAGGTGAGACTGTCTGTTTTTAAGTGCTGGCAACAAATTCAACTTTTTTAGAACCACTGGACAGGCCGAAAAGAAGCCTGCCTTCCACCTATGGACTTGCAACCCGTTTTAGACTCTAACCCTCTCCTCCTGCTGAAAAAGCATTTCATCTGAGGCTGATACAGCAAGGTGGCTCGGGAGCACAGCTTGTCTTGTGCTAGACCAGGCTGAGGACTTGAAGTGCTTTCAAAGGAGAAAAGGCAGACCGCACCCCATAGAGCTAGCCTCCCTCATCCAGGCGAGGATGAGGGTGCCGGTGCCTACCCTGTGCGTTCTTCCCCAGGCCCCTCCCGGGGACGTAGCCCATCTTCTGCAGAAGCTTCTGTCCAATTCCTTTTGTGTGTCTTTCCCAGCTGCCAAAATCCATGAATGACTTGGTTCCTCCTGCAAAACCTTTCTGGCTGGGTTTAAAATTGCCACCCTGAAAAGAAACATCAAAGCTTAGTTGATGAAAAAGAAAAAGAAGAGAAAACTAAGCAAGCAAGCTTGGCCGATGGGAAAACTGGCTTGCCAGCCACGGAGCGCTATACGACACATCACACAGGCCGAATGGACATCTATGGCGTGTGTAAGGACAGAAAAGACGCAGCACTGCACACTTCACACCTCGAGGCACCTGCCACCACAAGGAAAACCCCACAACCGGACTCCAGCTGTGCTCCCCCACCGTCCCAATCGCTTGGAGATGCTTAGGCGGCAGTGACCTTCCAAGGCTATTGCTAAGCTCACAGTCCTTCAGTAAAGATGCTACCGTTTTTAATTTCTTTGGTCCGAAATCCTTAGGAAATTCATCCTGCTTAACGGGTTTCTCTTCATCCTCGGAATCTTCCAGCTCCGCCTCCTCTGCCGCCCCTTTCTTGAGCCCGGCACTGATGAAGTTGACGGGCGCCGAGTAGTCACGGGCCCTGCAGGCGAACACAAGGCCCATGGGGTAGACTGGAAAGAGCTCCCCTGCAGCCACGCCCTGTAGAAACTCTGCTGGCCAAAGGATTCCTTACAGTGGAACTCATGGGATCCATTTAAAAAGCTACACGTTTACTTATATTGAAAGGGCCCCAGGTCTGGCTTTCTGTTACCACACTGAACATTTTTATCTGATGGGCTGAAATCAGCTCTCTGGCTAAAGAGCTGTCAGTATCAGCACAGAGCTGATTAAATATTCAATAAATGATGTGATAACCCAACTGCCCTTTCACTTTTTTTTTTAAATGCCAAGCCTGGTGTACTATACTTACTTTAAAAAACATTTGTTTTGGACACTATTTCAAATGCAAAATCAAAGAGAAATTATGACAGCTAAAAATCATGAGTCAATAAAAACACATTAAAAGAGATTACATGAATGGAAAATATATTAACAATTATATCAAACTAAGAAAAACTACATGTCCATTAAATTTATTTGTAAATGAAAACTAAACTATAATACCTATGAAATGAACTCTTGAGACAGAAAGTATTAATTTTAACTGACTGCCTCAAGAACACTACTTAAAATAGGTCATTAACCACAGTTCCCTTTTGTACGAACTGAAGTCAGTACCTTTGCATTGTGTGGTTAAAGCAACAGAGAAAAGGTTCTAATGAAAAACCCTGGGAATACTGCAAAATGAAATGATGCTTTATAAAATGACTAACCTAGAAATTAAACATCCCCATGAGAGCAACAAAACAGAGAATTCCTTCCCAAAAGATGCCCTATAACTCAGTGGGTAACAGCCTAAACTCTAGGGTCAGATGGGCCAATTCTCATAGCCGAGCTGTGTGGCCTTCGGCTGTAGCTCCTTCACCTGCAAAATGGGGTGGAGACCGTGGCACCTCTCATCCGGTAAACAGGACCAGGCCTGTGAGAACCCTGGACAAGTAAGCAGCCAACAGACGCTGGCTGCTATCATCTTGTGATTATGCACTTCTTGACCTCCGATCTAGTCATCATCCACTTCTAGATTTCCTTGCCAGATGAGGTGAGGCTGAACTATACTTTCTTCTCTCAGGCACAATCTCAATGGGCTAGAGCCTGCAGGCCACGGATGGGGACAAGGAGACAAACCCAAACCTGCTCCACACTCTGGTTGAGTAAACTGTGGTCCACACGCATGATTTCACGCTGAGGAGACTTTCGGCCTCAATCCTCATCTGTCACCATCCTAGCCAGGGCCTCTGCCACCTCAGCAGGGACTGCAGCCTCAGCCCCTCACAGAGCTTCCTGCCCACAGTGGCTCTACACCAACTTTGTACGTCAGCAAAAAGGTCTTCTCCAAATGTAACCCTGCCCCCTGCCACACCCTAACAGAGCCACGTGACTCTTCTTCAAACCACATCCCACTCCCTCTCTCCACTGCAGCCTGCAAACCCGTTCACATCCTCATGGGTACCCTGCTGCCTCAAGCGCCTGGGCCTCTCCTCCCGCCCTAGTCACCTTCTGTTTTTGTATCAGCTCCACAGCTGTTCTCTAAAGAAATCTCCCCTGCCCTCCTGAACAGGTCAAAAATCCGAAAGTGTGCTCTCCCCCAGGTCCCAAATCCTCGTTACACACTTCCGCACGAGCTGTTGATTACTGCCTATCTCCACCCACCAGGGTCTGGGCTCTCGACAAGGACGGGGTCTACTGCACAGGGCCCTGCATCACTGCTCAGCAAGCACCAGCCGGTGATCAGTGAAAGGGCAGCACTCCAGCCTAAAGAGAAAGCTAAGCCTCCCTGGCTGACATCTCAGCTAAGGGATTCAGTAAGGCCAGAAGAGAAGTGTATATTTAATGGGGTATCCCCCCAAACCCCTCTCCATCTACATCAACCCCTTCCAGGTTGCAAAGGGAAGCAGCCCCATGCTAGCTGGTACCGTTTGCCTCCAAAGCTGGGCCGTTCTTCATCTGAGTCGCGCTCTGCCCACACTCCGTAGGTGGCCTCTTCCTTGGTCTGCCAATGCCGCTGCCGGTTGGGGTTGAACTCATTCTGCAGATCCCAGTCAGTGATCTCAAAGTTCTCCCTCTCATCCTCATCATCATCCATGTGGCCTTCCCCGTCCCGGTACAAGTGGGATAGTGACATGGCCAGTCACTAAAGGAACAGACAAAAAAGGCAGAGTCTGTGGTTAAGTTCTGAGAGCATCAAGAGAAGACTTCCTTGTGAGTTCCTATTCCCTACTACCTTCAGAACTTCCTGCGAACTCACAGTCTGTCGAAATCATTGCTATAATTCCAAACGTAGACATTAAAAACATATTTTAAATAATAATCAGTAACAAAACAGGTGGAACAAAAGACTATTCCCAACAGTCTATGTGACTCTCAGGTGTGTTATTTCCTTATCCTACTCAGTGTCATAAAACATTTCTCACACAAATCACAGAAAAATAACATTTAAGTTATTCCATAAATGATTCCCTCGGAAACTGCAGACCTCATCCCAGACTCCACATTTTTGTTGTTTTTTCTATTGTTGAGAAAGAGTTATATCTGGATCCTCGGCAGTCCCGGGAAGTGATTTCTTCAGAATATGCCTTCTGAAACACATTATTTGATGAGACACTAAGACTCAGTTTTCCTCCCAAAACACGAACCAACCTCTTCTTATAATCTGGAAAGTAGTTGTGTTTAAGAACCCTACCTTGCCCTGGTTGGTGCAGCCCAGTGGATTGAGCACTGGCCTGTGAACCAAAGGGTTGCTGGTTCAATTTTCAGTTGGGGCACATGCCTGGGGTGCGGGCCAAGTCCCCAGTGGCGGGGCATGCAAGAGGTAACCACACACTGATGTTTCTCTTCTCTTTTTCTCCCTCTCTCCCAAAATAAATAAATTAATTAATTAAATAAAATCTTTTTATTTTTTTTAAAGAACACTATCTTAACAGTCAAACAGCACAACTGTAATAGAAATTCAGCTCTCATTAACTGGGTGGGCAAACTCAGCAGTCTCTTAAACGCATTAACTAGCATACCAGCCTCAGAGAATGTTTGTAAGGCAGAGTCAATGAGAGGGCACTTAGAAAAAGTGCTTGAGGAACAACAGTTGTTACTGCAGTCCTGCCATTACCTTCATCATCATTACTATTATTAGATTCGGGGGGGGGACCTAGCAAAGTGACTGAGAAATCGGGTTCTAAAATCACAGCCTGAGTTCAAATCCCCACTACGAGGCACTCGGTGTGCGAGTATTAAATGCACACTAAGTTCCCAGCACTGACAGTAATACATTCACTACATGACAGCGACTGTGACTTATGTTTGCCAGTTGCCGCAAGCAGCCTTCAGGAACAGGGAGTTCACAACTTCCACAGATAGTGTCTACCTGCTCAGCTCTGTTAGATAGTTTTCCTTGCTTATTCTTCTCACCGGTGCACCGGTTGGGTGCCTCTGGATCCAACCCACCCAGGAGTGCGAATAAATGTTCCGCGGCGTCCCGTAAACATGGGAGGCAATAATGACACTGCCTCCCTGGGCCACTGGACATGGTAACGGTCACAGAGTTGTCATGAGCTAAAGAACCCTCGGCTATTGCTAAGTACTTGCCAGACGCTTCAGACCGACAATCTAAAGTAACATCAAGACACTTCTACGAAATTGGTTCTATCGGTGTTTCCACGCTCCGAGTGAGCAAAATGAGGCTCAGAAAAGTCAACAACTTGCCCTAAGTTCCACAGCTGGCCAAGGCTTGAAGCCAGGTTGGCCTGATGCAAAGGCTCCGGCGTCTCTCTACCCTACAGTCCAGACTTCGCGGTGCAGGTTCCGTTCCCAAATAGACCCAGGCCCCGACTTCCCGGTAACCCCGAGTGGGCCCGTCCCCCTCCTGGCCCCGGCAGGGCTGTCGGCGAAGTCCACACCGGCGAGGCCGAGCCCTGCCTCCCCGGGCGCTCGCACCTACCCCCTCCTAGGACGGAGTTCCCTGTCCCTTCCACTTCCTAGCCCAGCTCGCCTCGTCCAGGATCGACGTCCCAAACAGTGTCCCACTCAGTGACAGAGGCGCGCCGTTCTAGGCGTCGGAACCCGGATGTGCCTGATCCGGCGCGCCGGAAATGACGTTTGCGATAGCGAAAATGGCGGAGTGGTTGTCATGGCAGCAACGGAAGGTTTGAGCGGTTTTGGCTTAGGGAGGCCGGGCTGAGATGGAGAAAGGAAACTCAGAGATTGAGGGCCCTGCGTGGTTGGGTGGTGCCATCCCCGCTAAGTCGGCCTCCCTGTCGCGCCCCTGGGCTTGGTAGCGACGCCCAGCCTGTAATGAATGGTGTGGACCTCGCCGAGCCTCTTTTGCCAGCCTGGAATTCTAAATCTGTAAAATGAAGATATAGGACTAGTTCATAGGATAGTTGTGAGGAATTGTGTGAGACATCAAGGGAGCGGGACATGGCATTCATATGGGAGTAATGAAGGTCAAGACTGTATCTTCGGGGTCTCTCAGTACAAGCATCATGTGGGCACAGAGCAGTTTGAGGGCATGAAGGAATGAACGGGCACACTCTAGAGGTCCCAAGTATTCCCTCCACGAAATCTTTCCATTTTCTTTCTTTCCAACAAGTTCAGAGAATGCAATGGACAAAATCATCCCTCCAGACAGTCCCTCACCAGCTATGAACTCTGTGCAGGGACAGGGGCCCTGGAGTTCTAGTATCAGCTTGCAACTTAACAGCTGTGGACCTTGGGTGTGTCATTGTATTTCTCAAAGCCATGGTTTTCTCCTCGGCAGAATGGTTGAAAAATCCAATGAGATACAATGTGTAAGCAATTAAGACTGCACACAGTATAGTAGGTGCTTAGGCAGTGTTAGTTATTCATGTTTGCACATGTTCTCTCTCGATCTCCTCCCAATGAAAAGCAGATCCCAGGGGCAAATAGTGGAGTGAACAAAGAGCACTGGACTTAGAATCAAAAGACTTGGGTCCAACGTCCTATGGTTATTAATTAAATGAGAACTTACATTAAGTTAATTAAATGCCAACTTCTTAGGAATGGGGGCTGGAATTAAATAGTCTCTGTATCCCTAGTGACATGTATTATCACTGTGCCTGACCCAAAGTATGTCTTTAGGAAAGAAACTATAAAGTGAGGTTTTTAGTATAGAGCAGGGGTGGGAGGGTGGAGAAGAGTGTTAACACCAAAAGTTTCACTAAGGAGCGGAGTGAGAGAAACAAGGAGATGAGATAAGCCATTTTGAGTCCGGGCCTAAAAATGTTTACACAGCTGTTTATAGCCCAAAGCCAAAAATATAAGCACAGCTTGGCTTCTCTGAAGCTGTGTCTATAGCTTCACACTAGACTTTATGGAGGTGTAATTGCTTTGATCATGAGGAACTAATGGATTTGCTTTGCCAAATGGGTCCCACCACGTGACTTCTGGAGAAGAGCGGTTTGTGGACTATTGTGAAGTCATTAAGAATGCAGGCTCTGATCAGGGGATCCGAGTGTGCATCCTCAAGAATGGGACAGATGGAAACCATGTACCACCTGATAGGATGCCCTGAGAAGATCACAGCATCACTTCCGTGATGTTCCTGCTGCAAGTGCATACCCTGGAGGAAATCACGAGGACACATCAGACAAACCCAAATAAAGGGACATTGTACAAAACTAGCCTGCAATCCTCAAAAGTGCCAAGGTGGTAAAAGCCAAAGACCCTGTAACTTCCATACTGAAGGAGACCAAGACATGGCAATCAGATGCAATCATGACTGAACTGGATCCCTTTGCTATAAAGGAAGTTATTGGGACAACTGGCAAAATTCAAATGGAGTCTGAGGTTTCCATGGAGTGATGGTAGTGATGTGTCCATGTTAATTCCCTAATTTGGGGGGGATTTGCATTTACATTGGAGAATGTCTTTGTTGGAAATACGAAAGTATTTGAGGGTGACAGGGCATCAAGTAGGCAACTTAATTTCCAATGACTCAGAGAAAAAGCTTTTCATTTAGAATTTTTTTAAAGGAGGTTCTGGAGTAAGACTTCAAGGATCCCAATCTCTATTTTTCTGCCTCCTAAGTTTGGGACCTGGGGCAGGTTGCCTCACTTCTCCAAACCTCAGTTTTCTCATCTGTAAAGTGGGGATAATGAAAGTACTGCTCTAAAAGGGTTGGTTTCAGGACCAAAAAGGGGGTGAGGCTAATTAAAGCTCCTGAAATAGTAAGTGCTTCATACATGATTGTGGCTAATTTTCATTTAAAAGACCCAGTCTCATACCTTTGCATGGAAAGTCTCTCAGCCTGAAGGTTTTTTGGAATTCTTGGGTTCAAATACCCAGACTCAGGAAAAGCAAGAAAAAGAGGCAGCCAGAGGCTTAGATTTAGGATCTCATATCCATCCTGGTCTCTAGTCACTGCCCAGAGAAACCCTTGCTTTGGGACTCAAGGACATCCAGACCCGTGTTTAGATTCCCAATGAGGTACTTAGACTTCCCAGAGGGGTTGCCAAGCAACAAGGCTCCACTGCAGGAGCCTGGCAGGGCCTTCGGACACTCATCAGTCCAGCCCTCCCTTTTCACAGATGAGGCAATGGAGGCCACCATGCCACAAGAAGCATGCCCAGGGCTACACAGTGAGTTTAAGGGTGGAGCCAGTTCTGGAACCCATGAGTTCAGACTTCCAGTCCAGTGCTTTCTCAGCTATTCCATGCCTGGGGCCCCCATACCATTTCTGTCTGCTTATTTGAGCTAATACTACAAGTGATTCCAGTCTGTTCAGGGTCCAAAGACGAACCCCTCTGCATGTGTCATCTCTTCGATTCCTCAACCTCCCGAGGCAGTCTCTATAGCCACCCGAGTCCACACCTAACCACGCCTTTAGGCAGCCTGTGCCATCCTGCACTGTTCCCATGTCGCCTTCAAGAGACTTTTGGGCAAAAAATCCTTGCTCGGTTACAACTTGAAATAGATTGATACCATAGAAACAACTCACAAGTGGCATTTCAAAGCTGATATATTTAAAGTCTAGCACAAGTACCTTTTCTAGGACAGTGACATTATACAGTTGCACATGGCTTATTCTTATTTTGAATCGTCATAAAAATATATATTGTGTCCTGAATTGAAGATTCAGATCAGCTAGATTAGCAAATTTGCCTTCCCTGTAAATGCTTCTTACAGATGGGTTTTCTACCCTTTCAAGAACTTGTAAACACTCTCTCCTTCTGTAACGCTGGGACATGATGTTCTGCAGGCTTGAGGCACTTCCTGTGAGGCAAGCATCCTCAGCAGCACACAGGTGAGACAAGGAGCCACAGCCTTCATTCAGGCAGTCATTCGCTCAATAAATATTTAATAAGCTCGTCTGCACCACCCATTGCAGTGTTAACAATTACCCTCGAGCAGAGTCGCTAGAAACAACAGTAACCATTATCTCAGTTTCTCTGGGTAGAGGACTTCAAGAGTGGTTCAGAGGGCCTGTTCTTACTCGGGGTCTCCGTTGGGGATGCAGTCAGGATAGCATCTGGGACTGCAGCTGTCCCAAGCTTGCCTGGAGCTGGAGGAGCCCCTTCAAAGGTGACACTCCCGAGGGTGGCAGGCTGGTGCTGGTTGTGGGCAGGAGGCCTGAGCTCCTTGCCACGTGAACCTCTACCTGGGTCACTGAGTGTCCTCGTGACATAGTGACAGGCCTCCCCGAGAGTGATTTGAATCAAGAGATAACAAGGCCGAAGTCACAGTTTTTTTATTTTTGTTTTTAATGAACTCACTTTGGAAGTCACACACTGTCATTTCCCTAATATCCAGCTGGTTGCGTGGCCAGCCATTTAGGGTTGCCAGATTTAGCATATGAAAATAAAGGATGGATGGCCAGTTCCATTAGAATTTCAGACAAATAATAAATAAAATCTTAGTGTATGCCCCATGCAATATTGTAAACTACTAAAAAAGTCATTCATTGTTTGATCTGAAATTCAAGTTTAACCATCCATCTTCTGTTACTTTGAAACCCTGTCCTTTTTCAGTGTGCAAAGGAACGTCACACAGAAGGGCATGAATACCAGGAGGCGAGGATCCCCAGGGCACCTTGGAAGCTGCCTTCCACAGCCCTCCATATGCCAGGCATGATGTGGGGTAAGTGGTGAGCAATTAAAAATGACGGTTCCCATACTCATTCTGTTGGCAGTTCACTAAGACCAACCTGAATCAGATCACCAGGCAAATAAATGCAAACCCCCGACTACAGGCAAATAAATGCAAACCCCCGACTACAACAAAGTGCTGCTTCAGAAAGAAGCTGCTGGAGCTTGGGACAGGTATGGGGTCCTCGTCAGAACGACCATCTTTATGTTTTGTAGACTGAGCTTTCACACGTGACTCTGTGTGTGTGTGTGTGTGTGTGTGTGTGTGTGTGTGTGCAAGGAATGGTATGTGGAAGGTTCTGCCATTAAAAGAAAACAAAATCTTGAAAATACACACAAATCAATACATGCCAAAAATGGAGAAAACCAAATAAGGTCCATGCTCTGGCCAATTTCCTGGGTTTGATATTGATCACAATTGTGCATCAGCACTGGGGAAGCTGTGGGGACTCTGTACTACTTTTGCAACCTCCTATCAATCTAGTGAGCTCAGAATAAAAAATTCACCAACAACCCATTGAAAAAAAATAGCTGTTACTCATAGAAACAAAGTTCAATGAGAATAATCCAGACGTGCGGAAGGACTTAACTTGGAGTAGGGCCACTTGGTCAAGGGCATGCCCAGTGAGGGAAACTAGGGCTTACACCCGAAGGAATGGCATTCTCATTGCTAACTATCCTGAAGTGTTTGCTTAGAACAGAGGTGGGCAGAGGGTAGGAGATGTCCTCCTGGTTCTAGGCCCACATTTGGGGCTTGGGGAGACCTGAGGAGCTCCATCAGTAGCAAGAACCATCCCTGGTCCCACGGTGAGTCTGGGGTTTTAGATGACCTAGGTTTTGGGGGGGCCTGGAATCACTGTAATTTCAAAGACCGGTCTTTATTTTGTACCCTAATTGAACAAAGGGAACATCTGATAAAGCCACACATTTAATTGAAGAAAGGGAAGATCTGATGAATTCATCAGTTATTTGATGACCTGCAGGTAAGGTGGATCGTTTTTTTATGACTGTGGCTGATTCTGTCTTCCAGAGATGGCCACCTACCTGTCACCCCTCGAGCTCTTCTGCTTTGTGATCTTGCCACGCTCACATCAAGAGGAGTCCGTTTCTCCACGCTCTGGAATGTGGGAGAGGCCTATGACGGCTGTGACAAACTACGGGTAAGTGGCACTGGGCCGGTTCCAGGCATACCCCCAAACTGGCCGGTGGTTGTGCCGCCTCCAGCTTCTGGCAGCACTTGTTCTGGGGAGAAGCCAGCTGCCATAACAGAAGTCCAACGATCCTGCGACCGCCATGCCACGAGGAAGCCCAAGCTAGACATGTGGAAAGGCCACATGATAAAGATGCCCAGCAAAAGCCCCTGATGCTCCGACCATCCCAGCCCACGGCCAGACATGCTAGTGAAGAAGCCTCCTGTTGACATGAGTCCTAGTCGCCCTCTGGCTGGGAGGACCACCCTGCTCACTCCAGTTAACTCCCAGAGCTGAGGTTTTGCAGTAAATTGTGTTAGGTCACTAAGTTTGGGGGCTGGTTGGTTTTGCAGCAAAAAAACAAAGTGGAACAATGAATGAGGCTGGATGTCTTCTGCTTCCCAGTGAGTGTTAACCATGAGCTTCCTGTGTTCATAACCATCAACTGCCCAGCCCAACGCACTTCCTCAAGACAAGGGGAGACGAGAGTTGTTCTGTACCACGTCCCAAGCACCCTGCTCGCGTCACCCACCAGCCCCCTAATGAGCCCAGGAAGTTTAACTTCCCTGTTTTACAAATGAAGAAATGAAGGCTCGAGTCACTCCTCTGATAAACTGGCCCAACTCCAAAATCCACGCCGTGAACCACTGAGTCACTTCCTTCCCAAAGCGTCACTATTACCATATTTAAAGATGCCAAACTGGCCCTGGACGGGTGGCTCAGGTGGCTGGAGCACCACCTCGATGCACCAAGGTTGTGGGTTTGATCCCGGGTCAGGGCACACGCGAGAGCCCACCAATGAGCACATCGATAGGTGCAGAGACAGGTCAGTGTCTCTCTCTCTGCCCGTTCCTCTCTCTCTCTAAAACTGACAAATGAAAATTAAAGAAAATAGGTGAAGGGAGCCCTGTTGCTCTCTTAGCCTTGGGAAGCTGAGCAGTAAAGGGTTAATGCAGCAGGCTTAGAGAGGTCAAGGTCCGCACAGGCCAAAGAAAGGACGGGACCCTGACCAACTCTGGGTGATCTCCTCTAAGCCCCCAGAATATTCTGTCCAATAAGAGCCTCTCGGAATACCTGGGACCCTAAACCACACCAGGCCAGGCAGTCTGTGTTAACAAGGTGACTTGCAATGGGGACCTTGGGTCGTGCTCTATCCTTTGACCCCTGCAAGGGCTGGGGACTAAGTAACTGAGGTTAGTCATGTGGTTGCCCTGCGCCTTCTGCCTAATACAAAGTGCCGGACACCAAGGCCCAGGTGAGCTCTTCCGGGTGGCGGTGCTGAACACATGTGGCCACACAGCACTGCCGGGACAACGAAGCGCGTCCACGAGACTCCGGAAGCTCACACCTGGGCTCCTGGGCTCTGCCCCACGTGCCTTGCTGATTCCGATCCGTATCCTTTTGCTGCAATGAACCGTAAACACGCGTCTAATGGCTTTTCATGAGCTCTGCGAGCCCTTCGGGCAAATCACTGAACCTGAGCGTGCCCTGGGGGACCCCCGACCCAGGCCGGAGCCGGTGCCTGGTGTGGACCCGTCCTCCAGCCTTCGCCTGCCATCCGTCCACCTGACAAAATTCAAGATGCAAAGACAGGACCAGTTTGCTCTGTAAAGTAAGGCACAGACAGAGGAGTCCCTCTTCACTTTGGTCAATAATATATTTTTTTCTTTCTGAAATTGAGAACTGAGGAGGAATCAAAGAAAGCCTCATATATTAAATTTTTAAATAGATTCTTTGAATTCAAAAATAAGAGTCAATAGGAGAGGCACAGGTTGTGGGCCTTGTCCTGGCAAACAAAGCCACCGAGGCAGTCCTGCGAAGGGAGGGTGGCAGGTTCCTTTCTTTAAAAAAAAGTCCTCAAGGGGAAAAATATAAAATACTTAAGTTTCGAAGGCCTGACTACTTCCACACTCGTTTTCTATCCCAGAGTATCCGAAGATAGAGTGTTTCAGGAGAAGTTCTCAATGGTTCAGGCTTTGCAAACAGAAGCAAATACATTCCTCGTGGGCAGTCCCGTGACGGCAAGCAATATGCTTGGATTCGAGGTCCGATTTCCACTCCGACGCAAAGTTTCTGCCCTTCCTGGCAGCACAGCCACTTGCAGAGATCTGAAAGTCGGGGAGGAAAGCATGTTAGGCCCATGGTAACAATTCTGAAATAGATCCTTCATATTTGTATGTGTGATTGCAGAATGCCTGGGCTTCGCACATTCACATGAGATGAGAGGGTATCTCTGTGCATCCCAGATGGCCAGAGAGAATTTAAATTCCATTTCTTGGCCACTTCCTCACATCTCAACCTGCACACACCTGACCTCACAGATATGCTCTTCTTATTTATGGAGAGCCAATGGCAATGATGGCGTGGCAAAGGCCAATGAATGTCGGGAGGCAAGGGAAGGGTCAGCATTTCAAGGCCAATGCCTTACTGTAACAGGGAATGAGTGTGCTATACCACTTATGCTGGCCTGACTAGCCAAAGAATAGAACTAAAAGGAGAACATACTAACAAAGTAAGCTTACAAAAGAATTCATGTAAAGCTACCCATGGTGCTCTTAGTACATGTTAAACCCAGCTTGTTACTCAAACCTGATTTTTCTCTCGAAGCTAAAGCCTGTATGTTAAAAGTGGGTTTTTTTTTTTTTTTACTGTACTTTACCATTCAGCAGTTTCTATTGCCGTGTGAACCTAGGAAGTAGCAGCCTGACCTCAGGACCCCAGGAGGTCAGCTGCTAGGAAGTCAGGTGGCACCTGAAGGACGCTGACCGTAGAAGTGCGCACCGGGACCAGCAAGGACGCTCCTGCCTGACCACAGCCCACTCCCCCTGACTCTTTGGTCCCACTTCCCCTCTCCTTCCCGACAGCCCCCCTGCCTGCACTGAGACGTTAAGATGCGCTTTGGGACAAGAGTCTCCCATCTTCCCGGCTGGCGGGCCCTTGAGGAAACCACTTTCCTTCTCATCAGCACCTGTCTCACGAGTCTGGCTTCCGCTGCAGCTGCTGGCAGAACCTGTGTTTTGGCAGAACCTGTGTTTGGCTACGCCCCCAGGAATCAACTAACTCGTCCTGTATGCGGAATCTCGTTGTAACAGTAAAGTGACAAATACCTGGCTTTGGTACGAGAACACTCAGAATTCTACTAATGAATTGGTAGAAACAGAGCAAGGGAAATAAGAGGAAGAGAGAAGCACGGAGAAAACCTGTTTTCCACGTGAGGGTTCTTTTCTCCGGAATAATCTAGAACTCCAGGATTTTAGCACAGTTTAAGATGGGAACCCTGGTGGCCCTGGCTGGGTCGGTCAGTTGGTTACAGGGTTGCCCTGATATGCCAAGGCTGCAGGTTCAATCCCAGAGCAGGGCATATATAAAAATCAACCAGTGAATGCATAAATAAGAGGAACAACAAATCGATGTTTCTCTCTCCCCTCTTCCTCTTTAAAAATCAATTTATTAAAAAAATGTACTCTTTCCTAAGATGGGAACCGTGGTAAATGACAGGGACCGACTGTCCGCAGCCCTGCAGGCTGGTGCCAAGTGGATTTTGTTTTTAAGATGAAAAAATTTGCTGATTATTTAAAAATAAGGAGACTAAAACTAGAGTCTGGGCTAGAAGCTCTCTCTCTATTTAGAAGACATGGGGAAATACCCGTGCATATCAGTGTCCTTGAACCTGATCAGGGAGGCTGGGGTGCATGGGGAAGGGAGCTCAGTCACCAGACTCCACTGCCAGGGTCCACAGCCAGGGCCCAGCACTCCCCCGGTCGGCTCACTTCATCTCACGACCACCCGTGGGGTGCAAAATGGAGGCTGAGTCGAGTCAAACCTGAAGTGAGTTCTTAAATCTTTGACTTCAGTTCAAATCCAAGTTCAGAACCCACTGTGCTAGCCAATTCTTTGGTCCTGCTTCCCCTCTCCCTTCGTTAACATCGATCATTAAAAGCGAATTCTGCAGGAGAGGACTCTGGGGGATAACTCTGCCGTTGGCTGACTGTCTGCCTGGGGCGGGTCGAAGCCCTTCTCTGGGCTTGGGCTTTCTGCTCCATGAGATGGGTTGGTGGTGCTGCCCGCCTCCCAGGGAGGCTGAGGGTTAAATGGGCACACGGGGAGCCCTTGGCCCAAACTGCAGGGGTTATTCTTAGACCAGAACTGCGCATGGCTATTACTGGAACATTAATTGCTTTGGGCCAAACCTGCGGCTGTTTATAGAAGCTGGACTAGCAGACAGCATTCTGTGCAAAAAGCAGTTCTAGAATCCCCCATCCTGCTGGTCCTCGGTGCCCCCCCCACCCCCACCAATGCCAGACAAACCGTTTTCTCCTTGGCTCAGCATTGATCCCTGCCCCCAACCCTGTCCAGGGCTGGCAGACCAAGCCCTGATTCTATGAATAGCTCCCCAGTCTGTCACCATGGAAACCTCCCAAGGGCTGGGTCAGGCCACCTTGGGGGCACTCCTCCCCAGGAAGGCTCTGGAAGAACAAGCTTTTCAGAAAAATGGCCCCTGTGCTCAGAAGTGGCGGGAGTCCCGGCTAGGGCCTACCTGGAAATCATGAGCTTCCCAAGGGGGAGGAGGTGCTGTTCTGGTTCACCTGGAGGAAGACGACACACAGAGGAAGGAGTCATGGCCAGGTTGGAGCGCCAGGGTCTCAATGCCCTGAGGTTCACCCCTCAGCATCAGTCAGGCACACACACACTCACCCATCGAGTATTTACTGCACGCCTACCACGTGCCAGGTGCTGGGGTATGTGAACCCGACAGACCCAATCCTGTGCTCCTGTAGCTCACATTCTAAGGGGGAGAGAGACCGTCAAGCACGTGCACAGGAATGATGACGTCAGCCCCGGGCAGCATAATGGGCCGACGGAAGAGACCACCGCTGGGGCGAATGCACACAGGTGCCCAGGGCAGGCCACCAGGGGACACCCTTTAGGCTGTAGTGCGAGGAAAACCTCCGGTCTTTGTCCAGGTTTCGGGCACATGGCTCCTAAAACTCTTGGAATCTCCGAGCATCTTCTGTGCGCTAATGAAATGACTACGGCTGGGGGACCCAAGGGAGTGTCGGGGCAGGGGTGGGGGGCTGGTCACCACAAAGACCAACGCATGATTGAAGGGTTGGGGATTTCAGTCCCATGCCCCCCAGCCTCTGGGGAGGAAAGAGGGACTAGAGATGGAGTTACTAACCAACGGTCAGTGACTGAATCAACCACGCCTACTTTGTGAGGCCTCCACGGAAGTCCCTCAATGACAGGCTCAGAGCTTCTGAGCCCAGCACAAGCTGGTGCTGGGACAGGCGTGGACGCTCCACCCCTTCCCCAGTGCCTTGCCCAGTGCATCTCCTCTGCCCGGCTGTTCTTAAATTGTATTCTTTATAATAAACCCATAATCTAGGAAGCATAGTATTTTCCCGACTCTTGTGAGTTGTTCCAGAGAATTGTCAAACCTGAGGAGTAAGGGGTGCAGGAAACCCCAAATGTGTAGTTGTCTAGGCAGAAATGGGGGTATCCTGAGTACCCCACTGCAGCTGGCACTTGAGGTGGGGGCAGCCTCACGGGATGGGGCCCTTAGACTGCAGGGTCTGAGGCTGTCTGGGAGTCAGGGCCAGAACCGAACTAACTCAACACCCAGGTGGTGTCCGGAGAACTGGTTGTTACTGTCTGAAAACACCCCATAAGCAAAGATCTAAAAGATGGAAATGAGTCCAGCCATGCAGAGATCGGGGTGGAAAAAGCATCCCTGGCAGAGGGAACAGCAAAGACCTGGAAGGGGGAGGGGGTTTGGCACCCGGGGAGCAAGTATACGCTTTTGCATTAGTTGCATTTCTAGTGTGTGAGCTGCTTTGTCTTGCTGGGTGATATTTTTCCATCTTTTTGGTTTCACGATGACCATTTTGGACGGCTACCTATGGTGCTATAGAATACCATGGCCACCATTTACTTAACTGTTGCCATACGGTCATTTCCAGGTTTTACAATATCCTGAAGGACGTGGCAGTGGGAGGGCAGTGGCAGTGGGGAGGGCAGTGGAGGCGGCTCTCCTGGTGAAGGGCGCTGATCACACGCCATTCCTTCACATTTCGTTCCTTACAGAGCAAAACACAGCCCTGGGCCAGCGGGACATCCCGAACACACCCGACACTGCAGGGGGCTAGAAAGTGGTCCGACATGTTTGTGAAACAATTCTAGCCTCAGTTCGTCACAAAAATATTTGGACCTTCCACCCACTGATTCTGCCCCTTAAACATGTATTCTATGGCAATGAGTCAATAGAGCCCCACCCTGATCCCCTTGCCAGACAGAAGAGAGGCAAAACGATGGTGCTGCACACCCCATGTCATTCGGGACAAACTGTAAACGGCCTCAGGGCAACAGCCAAGTAACTGGCGCCCTGTAAAGATAATGCCCTCCAGAGAGGACCACACGGCCATCCCAGACGGCAAGTGCAAAACCCACTGCTTTACAAAGTGGCTCACGCCCTGGAATCACCGTGAATGCAAAAGTGCCTACTTGGGCAGGCACAGGAAGGCGACAGGCAAAAATGACGAGTTTGTGATGGCAGCTCATCCCCCTCAGCCCTGCCTCTGTTTGCTTCTTGCTACATCACAGCTTTGGTTAAAACAGGCAAGACATGAGTGCCGACTAAGTCTGGCAACATGATTTCACAGTGGCAAGCGATGGGTCTTCGATACCCACAACAGGAGTGTGGGCCACTCCCCAAAGGGAGGTGTGCACAACAGCCGAGTCCCCAGGCAGTCGGGCTCCTTGACTTTGGTCATTAAACAAGGGACTGGCCCAGGGCGGCCTGCCCTTTATTTGCCAAATCAAATGAAACACACACATTGGAAGGACCGACGCTGGCACCGCCACCTCACTCACAAGGGAGCGCGTAACCCCAGGAGGACTGCTGTGACTGCGGTCCAGGGGCAGCTCTTGACACGACCCAGGGACCACCTCCCAGGGACAGGGGACATCCTGGACGCATGAGCCGCACAGCCGAGGGCACGCGCGTGGGGTGCGGGAGTGCCTGCACGTCTACATCGCACAGATGCCCGCACGCACACCTGACCCTCACTCTTCTCCTCCTTCGGTAGGCTGATGAAAATTTAGCGCTGGGTCGTGTCTGGGAACTGCTGCTTTACATAAAACTGAATGTGAGGCTAGAGACAGAAAGGTGCCACCAAGTCCCCTCCAACTGCTTTAAAGCGGGAGACCAGGTGAAGGGAGGGGCCCAGCCAGAGGGCAGCTGAGACCAGCCCCGGCTGGTCAGACGTAGACAGCCTCTGGCCGGACACACCCACCCCACCCGGTTTTCTGGTGGGGAAGCCGTCACCCACAGGACAGAAGCAAAGTGCACGACGTCCCGCAGCCAGTGGCACAGCCGGGGAAACAGAGTCCAGGATTACCCTCGGGGTTTCTGACCTGAAAATATCCTTTCAGACTGGCTGGTGTTTTATAGTCTCCTTTCAAGACCTAAGAAAAAGAAAAAAATCTCTCATGGAAATGGTCGAAAAACAAAATTTAGTCCATTGCCTCCACACCCATCCACCCTCCCACCCACCCATCCATCCAGTTATCTATGCGTCCCCTTACCCATCCATCCAGCCACCCCTCCACTTACCCTCCCTCCCTCCCTTCCTTCCCTCCTCCCACCCATCTAACCAATATTTATTGAGCTCCTCTTATTCCAAGTATTATTCTAAGCTCGAGGGGTACGACATCAACCAGACAACTAAAATTCTTGGTTTCTTGGAGCTTCCACTTTTCAGGGGCAGCCAGGAGATCCACAAGTAACAATAACGCAAATAAGGAAGAACACATCAGAACACGGGAAGTGCTACAACGACAGTAAAACATGCGGTGCGGTCAGGAGTGACGGGGCGGCTTCTCTCTAGTGGTGGTCGAAAAGGGCCTCTGGGAACAGGTGACCTTCGAGTTGAGACCTCGGTGACGAAGAAAACCAGCCAGGCTGCGCGGAAGGAAAAGCATTCCAGGCAGAGGGCACGGCCAGGGCAGAGGCGCTGAGGTGGGCGACAGGATTCCGGGCCCTTCACCGGCTCGGAATACAAAGGCCCGGTACGGACCAGCGCGGTCCAGGATATAATGTCAACCAACTGTGCTAAAGTGCACATTCAGTAATGTGGCTACATTCAGTAGCCACATTTTTTAAAAAGTAAATTAAAAAAAGCGAATCAGCTAACATTAATTCTAGTAATATCTTTTATTTAACCCAACAGATCTAAAATGGCAACGTAACATGCAATCGATGTAAAAATGAGCCATGAGAAATTGCACATTTATTCTGGACCGGAACTTCGAAACCCAGTGTGCACTTGACCCTCACAGCAGCTCCACATTTGGACCAGTCACATTTCCGTGGCCTTGCCAGGTCAGGAGGTAGTGGCTGTAGTGGGCGACACAGGCACAGACAACTTCATTGACACTGGGGTCCTTTCAGTCACGGAGTTTACTGCACCCAGGATCCATTACAGGAACACGGAGGGCACATGGTATACACAGGAACACACGTGTGCACACGTGTGCACACACAAGGCTTTCAACAAGGGAACTTAACTTTGTAGTAACATCAAACCCCTGTAAAGTCTGAATGACTGTGTGGCACTCGCTGAGACGGTGGGACCCCCAGGCAGGAGAACTCTTCGAAGAAAACTGGAAACATCTTCCATTTTAAACATACAATATGGCTGCAAGAGCTGATCTTAATCGTCGGTGTATGTAGGGATTTTTTTTTTGAGATTTTATTTATTTATCTTTAGAGGGGAAGGGAAGGAGAGAGGGAGAGAAGTATCAATGTATGGTTGTCTCTCGTGCGTCCCCTCCTGGGAACTGGCCTGCAACCCAGGCATGTGCCCTGACTGGGAATCGAACCATGGTTGTTTGGTTCACAGGCCCGTGCTCAAACCACTGAGATACACCAGCCAGGGCGTTGGAATTTTTTATGCAGCACCCAAAGTCAGGCCTTGCTCCAGGAGCTTCTGACCCCACCGTCGGGAAGACAGGGGCCTCCACCTCGTAAAGAGACCTCAGAGGAGCCGCTGCTGGGCCTCGGGCTAGGAATGTGTGGTAAGGGGGACCCAGCCTGGTGGGGCCTCAGGAACTATCCTGCGCCCCTGCCCCCACCGCTGCTTCTGAGACGCACCTCGGGGGGCTGGGTGTCAAAGTCACTTCAGGAAGATTTCTTCTTTCTAATCAAGTTCATTAATTTTTTTATTGTGAAATATAGCCTACATACAGAAAAGTATATAAAACACCTAAGTACGGCTTAAAGAATAATAGCCTTTGTTAAAAAATAAACACATAACAATAAATACTGATGATAAAAATGATAAAATAAAATACATCCAGGTTGCAAACAACCACACTGTCACTGTGGTCTGGGTGCCTACGTTGGGTCTCTGAGAATCTCCACAAACAGATGTTTGCAAACTGCTCTGATGTCCTGGGAAGAGGAAGTAGAGACCCAAAGATGGGGCGTATGCTGCCCCAGCATGGGGTGTGGGTAATCCCTCTCTGTGACAAACGGAGCTTGCCCCCCTAGGGCAGGTGTTAAAGACTCGTCAGCACCAAATGGGGTCTTTCTCCTTGAGTCCACGGAAGGATTTGAGGAGACCTAAGGGAGGAGTGACCTTCTGCCTTCGTGATTTAACACCAGAACTGTCACGGCATGTATTTAAAAGGCCGAGCGCAGCTCTGTGTAGACCCTGGGGGGCTGGCAGGGCCCTTCCTCTGGCCAGGGTGCCGTCCTCAAAGATTTCCTCTAACTCAGTGCCTGTGAGGAGGTCAGAACACAGCACCCAGAGAAAACTAGAAGCTGCGACAGCAACAGGTAAATGAGAGCACGGACTTGTAAACTGTCGCTGATCCAGAATTGGCCTACTCTTTTTGTGCTTTCAAAACATCTCTTCGAAGTCATTTTCCTTGACCACCTTAACTAAGGGGGATTTAAAAAGTAATTCAAGCTGCCCTTCATTCATACTTGTCTGAGAAATCAACATTAAAAACTTTATAGGGCAATAAAGAGACCAAGAGTTTACTTATGCCCAGTGTCAACAAAGACTCAAAGTGCTTTAATCAACAGACAAAAAAAAAAAAAAAAGCCAGAGAAATAGGTGAAAAAGGGTAAAAAATCGTAGAGACATAAAGCAAAATCAGTGCACAGATGGGCCTGTGAGTTAGATTAGAAGAGTGTGAGAGATAGTCAGCTTTGAGCTTCCTTGTGGTCCAAGCAAAAAGGGAAATACAAGCAGCCATATGATTCACCATGGCCGTGGCTCAGGAATCAAGAGACCATTTTTCCTGATAGCTGGGGCTCGCACCCCTGCCATGGCCCAAGAGCACACCTCCCTGCGCGCATGCGCACTCACCCGGTGTGTGTTGTTGACCACGATGGGGTCCGGGTTGCCGTAGTTGGGAGGGTTCGCATAGGGGTCATATCCAAGCCGAGCCAGCATGGGGGCGATCTGGGCCATGTCCCTCACCACATCCCCAGGGATGTGACCAGTCCACTTGGAGAGCGCTTCCAGGTTCACAGGCTTGATGACCTGGTCCGTGGATCGCTCGATCCTGGAGAGAGAGGACAGGCTGGACGGCACCCGGGCAGGCTCCCTGCTCCGTCACTCTGGGGCAGCAGCAAAGACCGGGGGACCGGGCCCCCAGCCAGCTCTGCCTCCACCAATGAAGACTGTGGACGGGTCACCTGGCCTTGTCCCACATCCTCTGTACAGTGCGGGTAACAGCATGTGACGGGAAGTCAGAGGACGGTACTAGGCAGTGAACACCGGTGGCGCTTAAATCTTGCCTTCTTGACGTCTCTGCCTTTTTACAAATAACCTTTTACTTATGTGACTGAGATGGATATTTTGTTCGTGAGAAATAATCATCAAACACTAATGGTGAGACTAAGAGTCCCTGCGGTCACCACTCCCAGTCCGTCGGCTCCCATAGGGACCCAGTCTCAGCACTCTGGAGCGCAGCCTTCCAGCTCCTTCTCTGTGCTTTAGACAGCAGAGCGGCTGAGAGCTGACTCAGGACCCGGAATGTCTGGGATCGAATGCCAGCTGCACCAGCACCAGCTGTGCGATCTTGGGACAGTTACTACTCCTCTCTGAGCCTCAGTTTCCGCCTCCGTGAATGGGAGTAATGACAGCACCCACATTATTGGTTGGGCTGTTATAGGAGGTAAATAAGTTAATAATAGAAGAGTGTATGCTACACTGGTGTTAGCTTTCTCTCTCTCGCCTTTCCTCCCTGACCCCCACCAGAAAATCTATAATTTTGTCTGTAGTTTCTGAAACAGAAATTACATGCTATAAATATTGGTACCTCTTTTTTTCTATTCAACACATTCTTCTTTCCAGCTGTGTAGCATTCCTGCACAGCTGTTTTGTCCATTCCCGGACATCAAGGCTGTTTTCAGCTTTGTGCCGTAACAACGGACACCCATCCCCTTCTGTGTGCTTCCGTCCTGGCCCCTGGACCTGGCTTACCCAGCCATCTGACTCATGGTGATCTGACTGGGTACACTCCAGGGGCCTTGCAGGATGCGTGAGCTTTTTCTAGGCGCTTCCATCCCAACTAAGAGATAGCTTGGGGGAAAGAACAGAAAGAAAAAGGAGGACAGGACCGGGAGTGGGGACTGGGGAGGGGAAAAGCGTGTGGCCAGGTGGGAAGACCATGGCTTTGGAGTCTGCAGACCTGGATTCAAATTTCAATTCCAGCTAATGTGCCAAAACTCTCAAATGCATGCACAGGCTCTGCCACAGCCCTTGTGGCTCCAGGACAGAAATAACAGAGATGCATCGCAGAACACGAATGGGAGCAAAGCTTGATATGAAGCAACAAAACGAAATACCCCATGTACAGGAAGTGGTAACAGAACAGAGTTGTGCACACATTGGAATACCGCGCAGCCATCCAAAATGAGGGGACAGAGGAGCACTCAGGGCCACGGGTGAGTGGCCCCACAGACACAGTGAACACGGGTCACAGAGGAACGCGGTCAACAGGGCTCTGGCTGTGTCAGTAGCCCCTGACCAAGGACCAGCAGGCCGTACATCAAAATCTGGGTGGTGGGATTACCGGTTTTGTTTCTTGTTTTGTGCATTTCTTCTACTTCCCTGCAATAAAGATGTGTTTCTTTGGTAATCTGGTGTTTTGTCACGAGAATTTACAAAATCCCAGTTACAGCACCTCCTCGCCAGGGTGAAGCACCCCGCTAGGCTCAGGAGCTCTTGGGGACGGAGTCTGGCAGGACCCGGCTGCAAAAGAAACTGGGAGGTGGGTCCCTGGCAGGGCCGCCCTTTCACTGGGTTCTCCAGGGTGTCCCGGCCTGATCAGGATGGCGACAGGGAGCTGGCTGCCTCTCATCCTGCCCTGTTCCAGTGCTCTGGGTCTTAGCAAAGGAGGAAGGCAGCAGCACTGGGCAAAAGGAGGGAGGAAGAGGCTGAGCGCACACACCCGGGAGTCCAACAGACCTGGGCCAAGACCCCAGCACCACATGAGGCTGGCTGTGTGGCCTCAGGCCAGTAGCTTCTCCTCTTGGAGATTCAGTCTCTGCATCTGTAAAAAGGGGATAAGCAAGCCCCTACGTCTTCAGGTTGCTGTGGGCATTAAAGGAACAATGTTTGTTGGGGGATTAACTCAGTGCCTGCCACACAGCAGGCACTTATCACGTGGCAGGGATGGTGAGGATGATGAGAACCCCCATAAAACAGTATCAACACTAACAACGACAGTAACAGTAGCCCCAGACATGTGTTACCCTATTTGGTACTCTCAGGTATCTAGTATCTGTAAGGTAGATAGATTAGAGTCCCATGTTACAGATGAGGAAATGGAGGCACAGAGAGGTTGAGTCACTTGTTCAAGTCACACAGCTAGGACGTGGCAGAGCTAGGATTCAAACCCAGACAGCCTGGTTCCAGAATCTGTGTTCTTAACCTGTGCTCACTAAAGCCTTCCTACAAAGCATATTCAAGGTTTGCTGATCTTGTCAGAAAAGAGAAGAGTGACTGCCCGTTTTTTTGGACAATGAAGCTGAGCCTCAGAGAGGTACAGTGACTTGCTCAATGCCACACAGCTCAGAGACAAGGAGCCCATCCTTCCCACCGAGGGCCTCCCCCCACCCCAGGACCAGGGATCTGGGAGGACCATCAGGGGGTCCACTCACCTGGACAAGGAGACGCCACCAGGCTTGCCAATGAGGTCCTCATGGTGCAGGACGGCGTCGCTCCAGGCGATGCCAAGGAAGTCGAGGATGAGCTTGAGGGAGCGCCGAGGGTGCAGCACCAGCTGCTCGTAGTACACCGGCAGGCACTTGTCCCTGCCCACCTCCATGCACTGGGCGTACATCACCTCGATGGCCTTGTTCCACTTGGTGAGGCAGTCGCGGTAGCTGCTGAGGTCGAAGCCCGCGATGGTGACCTTCCGAGTGATCATGGAGTGCACCGAGGCCCGGCCGTCCCGCACCATCAGCAGGAACTTGGAATTGGGGAACAGGCGCGACAGGTAGACGGAGGACTTGAGTGTGAAGGGGTCCTTGTTGCAGAGGACTCGAGCTGGCTCGCCGTGCTTGGCGATCACCTCCAGGATGAAGGCCTGCATGGCGGCGTCCAGCACCTCGTCCGTCACGCCCGCCTCATCCAGCCGCTGCTTCTCCTTGCTGGACTTGGACCAGGCCTGGCGCATGGCCAGCACGCGGGGGATGATGCGGGTTTCCTCACCACAGCGCACCTCGGGGTGGGCGTCCAGCATGGCACGCATCAGTGTGGTGCCGCTGCGGGGCACGCCGCCCACGAAAATGAGCGGCATGGCCTTGCCGTAGCGATACTCCTCGTGGTCCAGGCCCACCATCACCAGGTCCTCCTGTTCCGGCCGCATGGTGCGCCGGGGGCTCTGCAGGCCTGCCAGCACCGCCCGGCACTCCAGCATCTGCTGCCCCAGCTGGACCGCCAGGACCAGGGCCAGAGCACAGCCGGCTACCAGCAGTGCCCTCCGCACCGACAGGCGCATGCTGGGCCTGGGGTGGAGGGCCTGCTTTAGCGACAGGTCAGCAGGAGGCCCACTGGGCTCACATCTGGGGAGAGAGGGACAGGGGTGGTCAGGGAGGCCTGCTAGCTACTGGCCCTTTGCCATACAGACCCAGATGGCAGCACATGTGAGGATGGTGACAGTCACAGCAGAGCACCCACCCACCGGGCTAGACACTTCATCTACGTGGTCTCATCGGGTCCTCCAACCACCGTACAGGTAAGTGCTACCATCACCCCGTGGGGAGCCTGAGAGCCTGGCTTCAAATCCCTCTCACCACCTCCTCAACCACTCAGTGCCTCTGTTTCCTCATCTGATCAGTGGAGGGAGGAACTATTTTTAATCTGACAATTGAAACGTGGACTAGACAAAATGTGGCAATCAACAATGCGCCGGAACGCCCGAGTCCAGCCGCACATCCTCCCTGACGGGGTGTTGGCCTGTTCGGTTCACGGCTGTCTCCCAGTGCCTAGCACGGCACCTGGCACTTAAGTCGGTGTGCAGTACATGTTTATGGATGTCCCTTGGTTGAATGAGCAGGGCCTGGCACAGACTCACTGCTACAAAATGATCAGTGTGAAGGTTGCTCACGGGCCCCCAGCGGGGAGGCAGCCAAGCTGGGGTCCCGACTGGGGCCCAGGCCAGTTCATTCTGCTGTGAATGAACACGCTCTGTCTCCGCACGAGACGCTTTTCAGGAGAAGATACAGAATACCCTGCTTCCAGAATCCCCATCCATTCAGTCTTCATTCCATAAATGCCTATGAAACACGGAAAGGTGCCGGTACTGCGTTCAGAACTGGGGATGGGAGAGCCGATGAGACTGCCAGGCCTCTGGCCCCAAGGAGCTGTGTCCTCGCAGGAGATGCGAATGGCAGGCCAGCTGTGGCTGGACCATGGTACCGGCTTGCGAAGAAATGAACCAGACACTGTGGGAGGGATCAAGTAGGGAACGGAGGAGGGAGGTCAGGCGGGGAGGGCCTCCAGGAGGAGATGACAAACAAGCCAAGACCTGGACAAGAAGGAGCCGGCCACGTGACGATGCGTGGGAAGGGTGCTCCAGGGAGGTGAAACAGGGCGCAAAGACGACCAAGACGGGAGAGGCGTGGGGTATTCAAGAACCCGAAAGGAGGCTGCTGGGGTCGGGAGGGGTGGAAGGGGGAAGACGGGGGTGCTGCCAGGCAGACCCTCAGGGGACAGGGGCCGCTCTGGAAAGAGGGCCTCCTGCGGGCGAGAGGATACAGGTGGGGAGGTTAGTCCGGAGGCTCACGCTGGTGTCCCGGAACTGGGGTGGGGGTGACGTGGGAATGGGGGGAGGGCATAAGTTAGGACAGGAACTATAACCGTGACCCAGTGCTCCCCACTCCCCCTGCCCCCCACCAGGCACTGCACGAAAGATGACCGGACTATGGCGGCAATTCTTTAGGTAGGGGTTGGAACAGCAGGGCCACCCAGCCCAGCCACTCCTTCTCTGGTCACCTCCAGGGACAGATCTGCCTTCGTCCTTAGTTCACCCACAAGGCCCTTTGATTTTACAACCAAAGCCAATACAGGAGATGCAGACTCGGACACCGGACACTCAGCCAACCTCCATTCACACCGACCCCTCTCTGCCTGGCCCCTGCCCTGTTTCAGAGACTTTGTTTCCTCTCCTATCTCTCTCCAGAATCAAAGTCAGGGCTTGAAGTTTCTGAGCATTCAAGGAATCGTGCAGACCTGGGTTCAAATCCCAGCTCTGCCACTTCCTATGTAGCTGTGTGAGCTTGGGCAACAGACTTTACTTCTCTGAGCCTCATCTGCAAAATGGGTCTAAGGGTGTCAACATCAAAGATTAATAATGAACATTATTAATCGACCCCCCCTAAGTAGTTAAGAATGTGCTCAGTACATAGGAAATATTAGAAAGAATTTCAGCGGTTTCTGCCATAAATAATTATGGCAGAAACCATAATTGGTTATTCATTTATTCTAACATTTAATGAGCACCTACTGTGTGCCAGGAATTGGGCTATGGAGCTAAGAGACACAGACCCAGCCCCCCAAGTCCATGTACACCATGGACCAAACCTGGGAGGGGTGATGGGTTCTACTGCATAGGGGAGGGAAGGCTTCCTGCAGGAGGCAGCCCTCATGCTGGGTTCTGAACAGTGAGCAGGTGAGGTTTTGAACAGCCAGGTAGAGAAGAAAGAGAAGGGTGTTCCTGGCAAAGGGGACAGCCAGTGCCAAGTCCCACAAGACTGGGGAGCTGCCAGCAGCCTGGGGACCAGTACAGGGTCTGGAGGGAAGGAAGTGGGGAGACAGCATTCCCTTTTGGACATCCAATTCAGCCAAAACCACCAAAGGACCAATCCACCCTTAAGGGCCCTGTTTGCCTGATGCCCTTCAGTCCACGGCAAATGGAAAATAAACACCTAAGCCCTGGGCCTGGGGTTGAAACACCTGAGAGGCCCTAGCATTTCCTGGCCACGTGGCTTTGGGAGAGTCACTTCCTCCATCAAAGCCACAGTTTCCTCCCCTGAAAAAAGGGGTGGGTCTGCTGACCTCAAAGGTGCTGGGAAGGTTCTAGAAGGACTGACAAAGCAAGGATAAGTCTCCCCCTGGGGTCACTGGCCTCCGAGCTTCAGAAATTGTCTGGGGACCCTCTCCCCAGAAACTTGGTACTGATGATTTTGGGGCTCACAGCTTCCCTGAATTCAGGCTCTGAGATGGAGAATCTAATTCCAGGGCTACTGTTGGCAGAGGGCGGGGCAGGAGAGGGCACAAAGCCACTCAGAAGTCCCCGAGGGTCCCTCAGCTTCCTCAGGGGCTCACTGAAATTCTCTACTTCCAGACACTAGAATCCTGCAGATTATTATTACTATTACTTCAGTGTCAATACCCCTGGGGAACTGTCCTTCACACTTTAGTTTGAATTAGCATAACCCCCCTTTATTCCCAACATTTAGTGGGGAGTGAGAACTGAGCTTTGAGGGAACAGAGGCCGATGGCAGGGGTGAGGGCAAGGGCAGATGCAGAGAAGGGGAGAAAAGGTGGTAATCTAGGAAAGATCTTTCCAGAAAGGAAAGGTAGAGTGGGCACATTACTGTGTTCACAGTAGTCCCCTTCTTCCAGGCGACACCTTCCAAGACCACCCCCCATGGCTGTCTGAAACCGCAGATGGTACCCAACAGTGTATATACTGTGCTTGTCCTATTCGCACACACCTGTGCGAAGTTTAAACTACTTCTGCACTTTGGGCCGTTACTCAGTACAGTAAGGGCTACGTGAACACAAGCACATGAGAGTGCGACACTCGTCTCTGACACCCGAGAGAGCTGCTGGCGGGCAGCGGGTGCATACAGCATGGAGACCCCGGACAGAGGGATGGCTCACGTCCCAAACGGGGCTGCGGGAGATTTCATCACACCACTCTGAACGGTGCACACCTTAAAACGTAGGAGTTGCTTATTTCTGGAACTTTTCGTTTAATATTTTTGGACCACGGCTGACCACACGGGTCACTGAAATCACAAAAAGTGAAAGCAGGGATGGGGGCCAGTACTGTCCTTTCAAGCTTCTTTGGGGTTGGATGTGGTTTGGATACTACAGGCCAGGGAGAATCCCCTGGAAGGAGGGATAGACAGGAGGAGAAAAATGTCATCAACTCTCCAGCTTTGTGGAGCACTGGTCACTCACTCGGCAGTAGCATTTTGCAACAAAGCTCCCGGGTTTTCTGCTTCCACATGTGTTGAGCACACGCTGTGCTGGGGCTTTCCCCACGTGTCATCTAACAGGTGCCCCCTGACCTCTGGGGCCGGCATGCCTCACCCCAGCAGCTCAGCGAGAAGAGGCAACCTGCCCAAGGTCCCATGGCCGGGGGATCTGGCTGAGGACAGGTCCCAGCAAGAGGCCGGTCGCTGCCACCAGAGGAAAACAGCTCAAAGCAGGTGGGTCAGACGTGAGCAGAAGACAGCAAAGCCCTGGAGGGCGGCTGGAGGAGCAAAAGCAGGGAGACTCATGACACAGGAGTTAGCCTCCTGGGCACCCAGAGCCACTCCCGGAGGGGCCAGAGTGCACAGCCCAGGCAGCTGGGCCTGTCCTTCCCATCACTCCACAGGACTCCATCGAGGGAGGCGTCTGGCATCCTGGCAGTGAGGAGGGAGGGTGAGAGCCTCCAATTCGAAGCCCTACGGCTCCAGGCTCCAATGCCACCTCTGCCTCTTGCCAGCTGGCGCCTGGGCGAGGAGCTTCATTATTCTGAACTTCCGTTCCCCTCTCCGAAAATAAAAAAGAGGTAAGAATAACCTTTTCTCAGGGAGCTATCAGGAGGCTTGGGGAACTCGTGTGTGAAGTGCTCAGTGAGGACACCAAATGCACGAGCACTGGTAAAAGGGGGCGCAGAGGGCCTGGGGTCCAGCACTGCCCGGGAGGCTTGCTGGGCCGCCCAGCAGGGGAGGCTGGCGGTGTACAGGTGACCACGCCCAGAGGCTCTGGGGGACTCCGGCTGCACTCACCTCCCCGGGGCACTCTCAGCCCTGGACTCCAGCCCCAGTGACCGCTCACCAAGGCCGTCTGCCTGCTGACCCCTGCAGAGCAGAGATGTGCGTCGGGGGTGGGTGCCACAGGCAGGGCCTGGGACCCTGAGAGGAGCCCAGTGGGGCGTTGCTTGCAGGGAAAGTGCTCTGGGGGACAAGGTACAGCACAGGGCAAGGCCATCTCAGCCCAAGATGTCACAGCTGGGGGTCTGGCCCCCACTGGGCCTGCAGGGAATGAAGTTCTCAGGGTGTGAGCTGTGAACCTGGGCTGGGGTGCCACTGCGTCAGGGTGTCCCCTGTCTCTGTATACCCATTTTACTGACCGTGCAACTGAGGCCCAAGAAGGGAAACCGCTGCACAGAATCGCATGCCAAGTCTGAGGCCCAACTTCTGCCCTTCGGGTCAGCCATTCCAGGAGGCTTGGAGTTGGATGACTCCCTGACTACAGAGTCTGTCTGCCCTCTGAGCCTTGGTTTTCTGCTTCTGTAAAATGGGCTGTGAGGAGGTTTCCATGAGACAGTGGCAAGTGCTCGGAAATCTCAGCTGTCATTTCCTTTGAGTCATGACAGAGATAAACTGGGTGCAGTTCTCTGTCCTCGCTCCCTTCCTGGTCCCTGATTTCTCACTTCTGTACAGTTTTTTTTCGATCCTTAAATACCAGCCCAATTAGTGCCTCTCAGCCCAGATGGTGAAGGTTCCCAGGTGCGACCACAGTCACCAGCCCCCACCTTTCCAGCTCCAGAATAACACACAGGCCTGGCGCTCCTGGGGCATGAGTGGCCAATGAGGGCAGGCCTGCCTCTTGGAACAAACAATTAGGGACCAAGCACTTGAAGCTCTTCCAGAAGGAGGCAGTGGGAGGGAGGGCTGGCTCGGGCCCAGCTGCCTGCAGGGTGCCCTGGAGATGCCAGGGAGCTGGGGAGGCCGCCTAGTCAGTCAGTCCCCTCGGCCAAGGGGTCTTATCATGGCCAAGGGCCTTCAGCCTCTTAGAGCTGCGCGTCCAAAGTGGAGCACTAGCCACTTACATTTAAAGTAAGTACAAGGAAGGAACACTTACATTTAAAGTAAGTACAAGGAAAGGAAATTTAAAATTCAGCTTCTCATTTGGGCTGGCCACAGGTCTGGACAGTGCAGATCTAGAATGGGAGCAGCACACGGTGGCCCTCAGGCCACAGCCACCCCTGGACCCACGTCTGTGTGGCCTAGGAGCTAAGAATGGCTTTTCAATTATTTTTAAGGGAAAGAGGAGGAGAAGGCGGAGGGCAGAGAAGAGAGAAAAACAATGATGGAAACCCTGTGTGCTGCACAAACCCTGCAACACCGGCCACCTGGACGCTCACAGGAAGTCCGTGGGCCCTGGGCTAGGACACTCGCCACTGTCTGCACCAAGTTCTGCTGGACAGCGCCAATTTCGGAGACAAGTGAGAGGCATTGGCGGGGGCGGGGGCCAGTCAATGAGCCCTCTTTGTCTTATAGAAGAAGCACTAGCCTTTATTATGCTCCACTGTCTACTTAATGCCAGGCCAAGGGCTTCCCATTCTCCACCTTGTTTTATCCTCACAACAGCCCAGCGGAGGGTGGCTGGGTGGGAGACCCCGTCCTCTGACTGATGGACGATGAAGGCCCATGTGTGTGCCAGGCAAGCAAGACTTGGCCAAAAAGCGGATGCCAAATCAACCAAACTCACCAGCAAACATCAACCACAGGTGAAAAAAGACAAGAAGGAAGCAGACTCAAAATGCCACTGGGGTTGGCACAGTGGTGGTAGGCGATTTTTCTCCTGAAAACACACTTTCTCAGTGTTGTCATTTCGCCTTTCTATATAATAATAAAATGAGCCGATTTTTAAAAATTATAGTCAGGGGCCAGACGGCTTGGGCTCACATCCTGGCTCCCCCAGCTGCTGCCTGTGTGTCCTTAGCCGACTGCTTACCCTTCTCTGGGCCTCAGTTTCCCGTCTGCAAAACGGAGATGCTGGCAATGCACAGGGGACACCCGGGCCCTTGGAGTGCGGCCACCGTGAACAGGGAGCCTACCTCCAGCGGTGCTGGGGGACGTAAGTAAGTCAGGACGTGTTAGAGCAGTGCCTGGCGCGCAGGGCGTGCCATTGACATGCTGGCTTTCATTTTCTAACGTCACCCTCTGCGGAAACTTTTAACAGGTTTTTCCACTGATTAGAGAGAGAGAGAAATCAATTTGTTGTTCCACTCATTTACACAGTCATTGGTTGATTCTTGCATGTGCCCTGACTGGGGATCAAACCCACAACCTGGAGCATTGGAAGGATGCTCTAACTAACTGAGCCCGGCCAGGGCTCTGTGGAAACGTTTAAGGTGGGGATTTTTGTTGTCATCTGATAGGCTGAGGAGACTGAGGCTCGAGGCCCCACACCTAGTAAGAGGAGAAGCCAGTCTCCAAATCTGCCTCTGGCCCCCAGCTAATCTCCCTGGCATCACGTCACCGTGGCTCATAAAATGCGTGCAGCAGGCGAGGACGGCAGGGAGCTTGCTCACTCGTCCCACTGACCCATGGGCTGCCACTGTAGGGAGGGGGGAAGAGAGGGTTGTTCAATCTTCACGATCCCTTTAGGCCCAGATTCATTCATTCCACAAGTGTTTCCTGAGAGCCTACTATGTGCCAGGCACTGATCAAGATGCCAGGACACAGCAAGAGAAACAGACAAAGGGCCCTGCCCTCCTGGACCTGACAGTCTCACGGGAAGCAAAAGTCCAGCATGTGAGACAGTAATTACACCTGTGACAGATGTTCAGAAGGAAATGCCTGTGGTGGGAGGGAAAGCCATGCCATGGAAGGTCAGAGAATGAGGTGACATCACACTGACACCACACTGACTTGGGTCCAACTCATCTGAACTTTCTAATTCAGTGTGACTTCTCCAAGCTCAGCAGACCAAAGGTTTCTGAGACAGGGGAGCGGGGCTGGAGCACACGCCACCAGCTAAGGTGGCAGGTCATGGCACTTACAGAGTGGCCTTGGAGCAGCAGCCAGTGCCCACGTGCCTGATTTCAGCCATCTGTCCTGCAAGCCCTCCCCGTGGGAACCAGCTCCCAAACATTCCATTGCCATGGCTACGACCTCCACCACTGGGCCCCGCTGACCTCACCATCCCAAGCCCCTGCCCTCAGATGCAGAGTTGGACAGACCAGGGCTCTCTGGCAGGACCCCTGGGGATCAGAGACCTCTGACCTCCTCTGGAAGGAAGCCAGCCAAGAAAAGCCTGCCAGATTCCACAGGCGAGAGGAAGAGAAAAACAGTCATTCTGAGGTGCTGGCCGCGGCTTGAGCATTCAAGTGCTAGGAGTGGTTCGAGAGGGGTGAAGGGAAGACGGGCTGGCGCACTGCCTTAAAAACAAGCTCCGACTTACTGAGCACTGCTGCAGGCAGCACCAAGCTGAGGACTTACAACACACCATTGACGTCTGTCTTTGCACACACTCCCCCAGGTCACCCCATCTCATGCTCCCTTATTAACCACCCATTTACTGGGGCTCGGAGGGCGGGTCACCTGCGCAAGGCTGCGCAGCTGGTGAGCTCGGCAGCCTCCTGCCTCTCTCTCTCTCCATAGCCCCTGCTCCTAGATCCAGGATCTCTCTTTCCTGACTTCCTTTGCATTTTTTCCCTAACATGATCAAGGCAGGACCACCTCCCCATGTCGCCCACCTCCCCCTTGGAGACCCAGTTCAGCACAAGCTGGGGGTGGGAGGTGACGAGGTCAGGGATCACGTTTCCGCTCCCCCACTCAGAGGCTGGGTCTCCTGGGTGACCCTGGGGCTCTCTGAGCCTTGCTGTTCCCATACGAGAAATGGGAATAACACATGCAGGAAAGAGTTGGGAGGAACTCCGTAACTCCCATTAGGTCTGGCATGGAGTTAACATGCAAAACTGCCGGCACTGATTACCGTAATCCCTGTCATCACAGCTCACAGCACAGGGACGGAGACTAGAAGGGACACATACACAACCCAAGAACCGAGTGGCCTGGTGAGGTGGGTTAGCACAGGGCCAGACAGCCAATGGCTTCGGCCCGGTGGTCGGCTGGTGGTCGCTGTCTCTGCAGCATGAGCACAGCCCTGGGCAACACATCCAGGAATGGAGTGGCAGCATTCCAGGGAGGACTACTTACAAAATCAGGCGGTGGGTGAGGTGCGCCCCACGGGCCCATTTGCCAGCCCCCGGCCCTGTACTGGCAGAACCTGGACAAGCCCATGAAATGCAAATGCCGTGAGTTTCAGTGAAACTGGCGTACGTTTCAGTCCTGGACCCCATGTCAGCAGGGCCAGCCTTCGGTGGGTGAGAGAAAAATGTACAACTCGGGAAAACAAATCATTGATTTTTTTTTTTTTTTTGCAGCTGTGTCTTGTAGTTCCTTCCCACAGATCTAACACATAATTCTGTAAATAAAGGACGCAACATATTTACTCTATGAGGCGATTCCAAAGATGTAGGTCTACAGAAAAAGCCCCATCGGGATAGACCTCAACCGTTATTTTACACGTTTTACAAGATGTGACAAATCTAAGACTCTACAGGAAGACAATGACTAGAACTGATATGCTCCAGTCATTTCAAGTTCAAAACTGTATAAAAATAGTCAAACACCTTCCCATTCACAAATAAAATTTAACCGTATTAAGTTTCAGGAAATCATACCATAAAAATCGATTACGTAAGGATTTCAACAATGTAGTTGAGAAGAGTATACACTGATGAAAAAAGGTACAAAATGCCAGGTAGCTATTACAGATAATCCATAATCCAAAGTAAAAATATCCATGTATAAAAAATAGAAGCCTCGAATCATTGATTTTTTAAAAACGGTAGCACACGCACACCCACAGTCACCCAGCATCTGGTCTGTCATCAAGGAAAGACTTAAGGCAGAGATCTGGGTGCACTCGGCACTTTCATACACGCTTTGCCTCTAACAGCAGCCCTGGGGCAGGCACGACGTTAGTCCCCTTTGACAGAGGGGAGCGGAAACTGAGAGGGCGGAAGTGCTTGGCCTGAGGTCACACAGCTGGGGGCTGACTGAGCCCGAACTGGCACCTATGCCTGCCGGACTCCGGAACCCACACGCTTAACCAGCCCCCCAGTTCCCTACCCCACCCAATATGCAGGTGGGGAAGCTATTTGTTCAAGGTCAAGCTCAGGGTGGCAACCAAGTCCAACATTGGGCCCTCAACTCCCAGCCCTGCCTCTAGTGCCTGGCACAGCCCTTGCTGCCTGCTTGGGAACACGTGGGACCCCTGCCTGGTGAACAATGCAAATAGGGGAGGCCCAGAGTAGGCGTTTGGGGCCAGGGCTTCCTGCACCTGCTACACACGCACACACACACACACACAGACATGCGTGCGTGACCTTGTCTCTGGACATGAGGGTGAGCACTGGAATGGGAGCCCACACATGTGGCTTTGAGTCCTGGTTCTGCTGTTTCCTAGCCATAATGCCCTGGGGGATAGAGGGGGCAGGAAGGTGTTACATGATTTCTTTGTGCCTCAGTTTCTTCATCTGTGAAATGGGGATGCTAACAGCAGCAGTGAGGATTAAATACAGGAACCAATACATAGCACTGGGAGCAGAGCTTTGTTATATCAATGTTATTTCTTCCTTTATGGTGTTTTCAAGCCCACAAGTGCATCAGAATCTCCTGAAATTGTTAAAAGACACAGCCCTGGATCCCGCCCACAAATTCTGATTTGGAAATTACAAGAGGCGGCCTAGGGATCTGCATTACCAAGTGTGGCCCCCTCGCCCTGCTCTATGAAATACTGCTTGGGACCCTGCTTTCAGTGTGCCAGGGCTCCTGCCTGGGCACCCACCCAGGCCAGGCACGGGGAGTGCAATGCTCATGGAGAACGGGGTGGACACCAGGATGGGTGACATGCAGCTAGCTGTGAGAGACCCCACCTAGCATGCTAGAGAGGCCCAGTGCCACACCCTGTGGATGGACAGACAGACAGACAACACTGCTGATCTCCCCAAACACCCGAGAGGGAGAAAGCTCCCCTCTGACCAAGCCACAGACGCGAAACACGGACTGGGGAGGTGGCAGCCCACATCCACAACAGTGTGGGGTGGCATCAGGGCTCACACACAGGTATAATCAGTCCTTTGACTCTTTTTGTGCCATGGGTCCTTCTGACCATCTGGTGAAACCTACGGGCCCAGAAAAGTGTCATTAATTGGAACAAAATACAGAGGATTGTAATGACACCAACTACCGCACAGTAAAATCTGGCTGAGAACACAGATAATAGAACGCTGTGACACAGTAACCCACATGGCCCTTTATTACAGCGATAAATAACACGATGAGGACTACGATTTGCATATGCTAATGAAGAGGTATCTGCAGCAACTGAAATGCGATACAAACGTTTATGTGGCTTCTCTTGGATACTGGCCCAGCTGCAGAGATTTGCCACCTTCTCCGACGCCTGGAGGAAGTGTGAAATTGAGTCAATAAAAATGTCCTTTTTTCCCATCCCAATTCCTGGGCCCCCGGGGGGCCATCCACAGACCCAGGAGCTGCGCGCCTGCCCAGGGAGGCGCCTGGCTCCCACTGCAGCCCTTTTCCTGTCCGCCATCACACTCAAGCGCAGCAGGGGTTTGCACCAGGAAGAACTTGATGGCATATTCTGGAGCGTGATTGAAGTGTTTCGACTTTATTTTAAAAAGTAGGAGACAACAGAACTATTATGAAAGAAGCAAGGTGTCCACCCACGCTGGCATCGCACGCCAGCACGTGACCTTGGATATTCAGTCAGAAGTGGGTGAAAGGACACTAGGGACTGAAGTGGGCTGACCTGGGCCCCAGCCGCTGCACACCAGGCCGGAGGGAAGCGGAACAAGGCTCTGCATCCCAGGCACCAGCTGTGGACCGCATCCCAGACAGCTCTGGCAAATCTCCGCAGGCAGGTGCTTCTCCTCCGCCCGGGAGGAGGGGCTGTTTCCAACAGCAACACTCGCCCTTTTTGGCCAAGGCTGCAAATCCAGCTACTGCCGACTGCGGTGGCTTCTCCTAATTGGTCTTTCTTCCTTGGCTAGCACTTGCCTAGCTCACGTGCCTCAAAGACACAGGGAATAATGAGAACATGAAGGTACATGGCCAGGGTGACCAACGGTTAAGGCCTCGGGAGGAGGACTCTGGAGGGGCTAGGGACATGCCCACAGCTGCCTTGCCAAGGCCTGGCCATGAGACCTGGGGCTGGTTAACTTCAACAGCCTCAGTTTACTCCTCTGTAAAACAGGGCTGAACCACCGGCCGCAGAGGGTTGCTGGGATGACTGTCAGGTGCTCCAGGCAGGACCTGGCAGGAGGAGGATGTCAGGAAATGCCAGCTGTTAATGCAGCATCATCTCTAATTAGATATTCTCATTAAATATTCATGGTACAACATTAACAGATCCGGGTCAGTCTGTAAAAAATATTCATTACTCTGACAGACATCTGGGATAAGATGTTAGGTGATAAACAGGTTATCTGATCCCATGCTAGTAAATATTTATGTTGGAAAAAATACTCCAGAAAGATACACACTGGAAGGCTAACCAGAGCTTCGCTTATTCCCCCTTTTCCCCACTGACTTCTCTGTTTCACGGCAGAGCTGTATCAGTGCTGTGACGCGACATAAAGGCATGGGAAAATGAAATCAGGGTGATTTCTGGGTGTGTTACATAATTTGGGGACCTTGAGCCCTGCAGTGCAGAGTCAGCCTTGGAAAAAGCCCTGGCAGCCTGGCACAGAGCCTGCCGCAAGCCCCGAGAGGAGAGTCCAGCCAAGGTTATACAGCGAGGTCATGGCCGGCTTTCCAGACACCCAGACCTGGGTCCCTCTCTGCTGGCAGCATTGCTGGTTCCTTCTCCCAACAAGATTAGGTAGGCTGGCTCCCGGGTGGAAGGCTGGCTCTGGGGTCAGGCTGCAGATCCCGAGGGGGACATAGCTAGGGGACCTTGGGCAAGACGCTTCATCTATGTGGGCATCACCGCCTTCGTCTGTAAAATGACAATCAGACTAACAGCAGTGGCTTTGGCTTTTGTAAAAATTAAGTAAAATAATACGTGTACAGCACTTACTACCGTGCGTGCCTGGCAAACAGCAGGTGCTCTAATTATTATTATTACTATTATTAGTATTTGGAATCTAGCTATGCTGTGGAGAATCTTCCGTAGGTCATAGAATGCTAACCCAGCAGGCACAAAAAGGAAATTCAGTCTGAGGCACTAGGGAGCCATGGGGGATGTTTGAGCAGGAGAGGTGCAGTATGATTCCGAAGCTGCGCAGGGCTGACAGTCAGTGTCCACCTACAGAGGCCATCTCTGCCAAGGTCTCCGTCACAGGCTCCACACCCCTGGCAGTCCTCCCATGGCAGTGGAGCAAAAAGGCAGCCCACCCTCCACGGGCTATACTCCTGCCGCTTCCTTGGTGTCAGCTGGGCTGGTGAATTTGAAGCCATCAAGAAGCTGGGGGACTTGAAACAGATCACAGGTAAGATGGCCTCAGACCACAGATGTGATTTGTAGGACGTGTGTGTGATCCTGGGATATTCCCTCCCCTCTCTGCACTCCAGTGAGCCCACAGGGAAGGAGGGTCTAGACAGGGGCGGCCAGAGGGATGCGACGCAGTAAAACAACAATGTTTCCCTTTGGCTGCGCTCCCACGATGTGCCAGGCGCTCTGCTTTCACTAAACCCTCGTGTCTCTACAAGTGGATCCTTGTACCATTCCTATTTCTTAAATGTACTTCATTACTCAAGTTACGGATA